>CAEFZY010015360.1:0-30067 GCA_903066815.1 Brachyrhaphis roseni
AACGACCATAATATTCAACGGGACAAAGTACAAATGCAGCTCTTAGACATTTATAAAACCGAACTAAACCAACAACACTATTACTTACATTCAATGGACGCACACAATAGAACGAAGTAATAAACGAAGTCTGCCTTGAGAGCCGCACCACTCAATACTCAGATCCATGAACGAGATGTAGCAAATATGAACGGGAAGCCACCCAGTGGCTAAAATAAATTACTACATTTAAAACACCTTAATAAAGTGTTTTAAAGTGTCTGTCTAAGACACTTTAAAACATATATAAGGTGCACCGGATTATAAGGCGCACTGTCGGCTTTCGAGAAAATTGAAGGCTTTTAGGTGCGCCTTATAGTGCGGAAAATACGGTAGCTTGCCAATGATAAATATGATGCATAGCTTGATGTGTGTTCATAGCTCTCTGTGTAAGAGAGAGAATAGACTGACTCCAGATTGGGATCATAAAAGGAAAGGAAAAGGAAGATCTGTGAAAGTTTACTAGTTTGTTTGGCCCTGAACTGGTCCAAGATTTCTTTTTTTTACCAGATAAATATGCCATTTGCTCCCTCTCTTTGATCTTTATAGCATTTGCTTTTTGTCAAGGTGAGTCAGGCTGTTCTTTGGGGCTGTTTTTGTCCTTGACTCAGGCCAGGGGGAAAGTAAGCTATTATATTTAATGTGCTCTGTGCCTCAGTTCTGATAATGGTAATAATAACGAGGCCCAGTGTGTCTCTGGGTATTTGTGGCTGTATGTAGGATACCTTTCTACCGGAGCAATGCTTGTTTGTTTGCCCTTTTGGTTTTTTTGGTCCGGCATTAACACACAAACCGAGACGGCTTCCTTTCAGTTCCTTTATTACAAATACAACCTCTCTCTGCTCTTCCTGGTTTTACTTCTTTCTGAATTGTTCTCTGTGTCTGTGACCTTTAGGACATCTGATATATTTCTTTTTCATTCTCCATCAGATGCAAGCACCGCTCCAATGATAACATTCTTTCTCTTACCTCCTATTTGCCCCCACACTCCCTCCTCCTTCTCCAAAATGGCTAATGTAGATAGCATTAATAATACATGTCACAGTAAAATCTGCTCTTTTATGTCTCTGCATTGCTGACTTGCCAGAGTCAAACTGGATTTAAATTAAGGGTTTATTTTTGTTAACTGTAATTTGATTGTCTTTAGCAGCCACTATGCATTCTCTATGTTACGAGGAGGGAGTTGGTTCTTGGGGACAGACTGTGAATGAATTATCGTGCGGTGAACAGGGCACCACTCAATTTTAAGCATTTATTTATGTTTTTTCTAAAGGCCTGGAAGTGGGGTCGTGGGATTTGCGTTATCCAGGATTTAATCACCATTCAGCTTGGGAAATAATACTGATTAATGCTTCATCACTTTGATGATGAAACAAACATGCAGTACCGAGCTATTTTTTTCCACATTACCGATCATATATTATTATATTTAATGGGCTTTTATTTGGTGGACCAGCACAAACTAGTGCATCATTGTGAAGTGGAGGGAAAAGGATCCATGATTTTTCACTGTTCACAAAAAAATATATATAAAAAAGTATGGGAAATACCTGTTAACATCAATTGAGTTATGTTAAAAAAATCTCAATTTTATTAAGGTCTGGCCTTTAGCTAGGCCCTTCTAATGTTTGAAAGCTTCTCCACACCTACCTCCCAAATCCATGTGTTCCTTAGTCCTAATAATGATGCTGTTTGTTCTCTAATAAAACACTGAGCACTTCACCTTACAGCTGTAATTATACTAAGGTTAAATTACATACAAGCTAATTCCAATTACTAAGGGTAATTGGCTGTTGTTTGCAATTGATCAGATATATTCCCTTATTTAAGGGCATGTATCTGTTAAGGTGGCTAAATGGAAACAAATGAAACACTTTTTGCAAAACATAAAAAAAATATTATTTTTGCATAAAATCCAAATAAAATACATTGAAATTTGTTGTTGTAACTATGGATGCACTGATGTGAAAATTTGGGTTCATGTTGAAATTCAAGATTAAAACTGCTGTAATGGCTGACAACTGATTTTTAACCCTTTTGACACCTTGAAAGAAAACTACCACACTTCTGACTTCACCACTGCTTCTTTGCTTCAGTTAAATTCCCCCACAATCCTTTGCTGCAATCCTTTCCCCTCTGGAAACAAGATGGAAATATAAGTTTATTTCCAGTTTTATTTATCACACAGATACAACATAAAAAAATAAATAAAAAAAAGACTAATATCGACTGACAGCTACTAAATGTGAAGAACTTCTTCACAAACCTGCTAATTCTAAAGAAAGCGGGTTTAGGATTTTTCTGACTCTCCCATCATACTCCTGCTCCATCAGGATAAGACATATTTAAACGCCTAACTTTGAGTGGCCTCCACCAGCTCTCTTGTATTGGTTACATTGATGTCTGATGTTTTCTGTGTGACTCTGTGAATGCCACATGCTTGTTTTTGTCATCCAAGGCCCTGCTAAGCACAGCAGAGGCCACAATGTTCTCTAACAGTTGTTTGTCCTCCCTCCTCCTCCTCCTCCTCTGAAATGGACCTGTTTGCAGACGGAGGTAACTCCACGAGGGCTCAGTGTGGCCCCACATCCTTCCACCCACCCCACCCTGCCGTCACTCCTCCACTAGGCATGCTCTGTCCTTCTGTGTGGTGGAGCGTCCCACTTCTGTCTTTCAAGTCTTTCTCTGAGTGTGTGCATGCAAATAAAGGACTTTCACGCAATGCTGTTAATACACACAAACACACGCTGACTGGAAAACATCAGGTCAGCTGAGCATCTCTGTGTGTAGGGAGTTAAATTAACATGTTTTCTGTTTGAGTTGGGTTTCAAAGATGGTTAATTAAAACTGTGTGTTTGTGCTACAGTCTTTCATGATGTTTCCCCCTGTTTTTTATGTCACCTTCACACTGTGAGTAAAGCCTCTGGTGGATAATGTGTCTCTAGCCCGACCTGACCACTCACTAATTGTTTTCCGATGTCGCCCTCACCCATCTGAATGGCTTCACATGTATGCAGCAGTTGCATGACTTGTCTGGACATAATTAACCCTTATGTGCATTGTGACTTTTTTTCGATATGTGCGTGGGGGGAAAAAAATAACAATGCTTATGTGTCCATCGCGTACTGTACATTCTATCTGTTTCAACTCTGAAACACACCGTCGCTGCAGAATCTGTAAAGTTTGTGCTGTTTGTAACTTTGTTCCCCCTTTTTTTCTGTCCTGACCTGGATGAGCAGAAAATTGCCCAGGAGAGAGAGAAGTTTGCAGATGAGGACAGCATATTTTACACATTAGGAGAATGTGGTCTTATCTCCTTTTCTGACTACATTTTCCTCACTACAGTGCTGTCCAGTAAGTATTTTGCTAGTCTGTTCACTTTGCCTGTGGGTGATAAGTTCACAGAGGCTTGCAAAAGTATTCACCAAATGCCATCATTCCAAATTTTGCTATGTTCCAACCACAGATTTTCATGTACTTTATTAGAATTTGTGCATAAATTAGGTAATAATTCAGTAAGAAGAAAACAAGGTTTAAATTTAAGTATCTGAAAAATGTGACACTTTTTCAGTCCTTTTTACTTTGATATCCCTACAAAGATTGTGTCTACCTGCCTCAAGTGATGTGACACAGCAAATGTGATAAAGAAAATTTTGTGGTCAGATGAGATGAAAATTTTGTTTTTCAGTCTGTTCGTTGTTTATATGTGGGAGAAAAAATAACTGAACACTTCACATTGAAGCCACAATCCCTATGTGAAAGGTTAGTGGTGGCAGCATTGCACTGTGGGAATAGTTTTCTTCAGCGGAACAAGAAAGCTGTTCAGACAAGATGAGAAGCTGGATGGAGCCAGACACAGGACAGTGCTGGAAGAAAACCTGACACTTTGATTCACCTCATCTTACATATTATATATATATATATATAAAAAGCCCTAGTCAAAGTCCAACCTAAATCCAGTTGAGAATCTTTGGTGATACTTGATAAATGTGCTCTATCTAAGCAATCTGAAATGAACTCGCATTCATTCTACACTTTTCACATTTTAAGTTATTGCATGCAGGGGAATTGATTGCTCTGGAGTTTATTTAGGGGTTTAAGAGAAAAATGGGTCTTAAAACAAAAAGCATGCTACACATCAGATTCCTATTTACTAAAAAGAGTGTAAATCATTTCATACTTCACAGTCATGCCCAAAATGTTGCTTAGGCATAAAATCCCAAATACATTCATTGATGTTTCTGGTTGCAATGGAGCAAAATGTGAAAAGGTTAAAAGGGTGTCAATACTTTTGCAAGACGCTGCATCTTTTCTGCTTCTATAATGTGGCAGAAGAGACTCATTATGAAAGCTGACCTTTTCCAGTAAGATGATGTTTGTTTGGTCAGCTCTGTTTGCGTTGTATAACCTCTTCCTCTGTCAGATTTCTTGTGCGCTCAGCTGGATGGTTTCTTTAAAATGACCAGCTGAATCAAACGAAAACTGAAGTTGCACAATAAAGTTTCTGCTCTGAGTATTTCAGCTAATAGTAATAAAAATTTGACTTCCATCCCTCCTCTTGAAGGTTATTAAATTTAAATTTTTAGTTTAGCTAGTTCATTTATTATAATCTGTTTGTAAGAAGAACATGTCAGGCTGAGTCATTTTTAAGGAGAAATGCGAGGAACCAGACAGGTTGCAATCCATTTTATATACAAATGTAAACCTATGATGGATGCTTTTTGCAAAAATTTGTTCTATCTTAATCATTCATATTAAATAAATCAAATCTGTCCTTTAAATCTACAGACATAAATTACATTCAGCTGTTTCATATCTGTAGGATTTCTGAGCAAAGCAGCAGTTCTCTGCTAAAGGTCAGATTATAAACCACCTTTGGGGGGTCTGCTTAGGGCTCAAATGCATCTAGAGTCCCACAGGATCCCTGTTAAGATGCTGAAAACGTTTACCTGGGTGTTCATCTGGGGCTTATGCACTATAGTTCAAACCAATCAGCATCCTGGTAGCTTCAGGTTCATTTTACATGTGGGAATTGGTGACTTGAGAGCCTGTAATGCTGCAGCAACAGCAGTAATGTTAGGAAATGAAAACATTAAATGTTTAGAGGATTTGAAGGGAGTCACCTACTGGTTTGAGCATTAAGCCAGTACATTTTCTTGAATATGTCTTCTGTCGTATAACACAATACGTCTTTAAGGAGCAAACATTTTTCTCAGCGTTGTATGTTGCAGCAGCGACACTTCCGGCAGACGGAGAGGTTAATTGTATAGTTTTTGTTTGGTGCTCAGAGGAATGTTTATTGTCTGTATGTTTGACCCGAAGCCCATCCCCAGTGGTGTGATCACACAAGCTGCTCCGAAGTAAATATGTCATTACTTTTTGCTGCTCCTCTCTTCATATTATGCTGCGCTGATTTAACAGCGTATCTCTTTGTGTGTCTTCGTGTTCTGCCATGTCCAGCTCCCCAGAGGAACTTTGAGATTGCTTTCAAGATGTTTGACCTGAATGGCGATGGAGAAGTGGACCTGGAGGAGTTTGAACAGGTCAGACTGTTAACAGCAGAAGAAATGGGAAACGTTCGAATACTCAGCAAAAATGGTCAAATTTGAACTGTAAAACACTGACATGGAATATAGTTGGGACTGATCTCCAGTAAAATTAAGTTTGACAAACATAAATGGATAAATTAGAGGAATTATGTGCTATAAGTCAGCATCTGTATCCAGATTTCTGCAAGAACAGTATTCCAGATATTTTTACAAGGGATGCACAGACATATATTTACTAATTTAATATTTACTAATATATATTTCATTATTTTTTCAGCACCTTGGAAAAAAAAATGAGCTTCTCTGTTTCAGTTAAACTCCTCACAATCCTGCACTGCATCACTATTACTGTCATTACTAAACAAGTACCACATGACTAACTTCCTCCCCTTGTTTCAGAAACAAACAGCAACAAGATGGAAATAAATATCGGTTGTTAATATCGGCTTAGTTTTATTTACCGGCCCAATACCGAAATGTTGAAAAATGACAATATCGGACGGATATCAAAGTTAGTTCAGGTATATCATGCATCCCTAATTTTTAATATCCATCCTGCGTGTTTATTAATGTTTTATATTAGAAGAAGAGTTGATGTCATGTTGTGTTTTGAACAGTATTTAGCATCTTATGCTAGCACAGTTAAGAAAGTTAACACTACTGAAACAGTGTTCCCTGCTTCTGTTTTTTAGACAGTATAGATTTTTATCACTATAGGATTTAAGACAAAAATACACCAACTCTTAGACCCAACTGATTCCTCAGTGCGTCTGCAGTCTAGTATCATGTGACATCTTTCGTGTTCAGGTTCAGAGCATCATTCGATCCCAGACCAGCATGGGCATGCGGCACCGTGACCGTTCCACCACAGGAAACACTCTGAAGACGGCCGGCTGCAGCTCTGCTCTCACCACTTATTTCTTTGGAGAGGACCTGAAGGGAAAACTCACTATTGGCAGCTTTCTGGAGTTTCAGAGGAAACTGCAACACGATGTGCTCAAACTAGAGGTAATAAAAAAAGGAAATTAAAGGCATAGCTTTGATGTATCAATAAAATTTGCTCCAGGTTTATCTTTTTTTATCAGTAACGGCACACCGGATCCTTGTAGACACTGACAGTGATGTATAACTGTGATACTTCTGTGGAGTACAGTACATCCAGTAAGATTTACTCACCATAAGTTTTTGTGCCTGTTAGGGATCTTATAGTTTCTCTGAAAAGTTTACACATTCAGCTGATCTCATGCATTTTTTTAACATTTGCTCATCTGCATCCCAACAAGAACTAGAAATTAAAGTTTCAAACACCAATAACTAAAACCTTTAGTTGTCAGCTGTATATATGAAGACAGATTTCAATTTTTAGCACCTTATCAATCCCAAGCTGGAATCTGGATCAGGGGTCTGCAAAAAATAGACAATATCGGATGGATATCAAAGCAAAAATCTGTATATATATATTAGTTTATGCCTTCAGTCCAGTTAAATAAAACCTGCTTAGAGACACAAATGTTACCTGACATTTTGAATAAAGATAACTACTATTGAAAATTTAGATTATATGAAGAGCCACCCCTTCATTCTTATTATGTTTTTTTTTTTTAAAGAAAAATATAAAACTGTAGGTGAAAAGAGGAAGAATGCATTTTCTTTTATGAGATGTTCATATTTTAAAAAAAATGTGCACAATTTCCAGAGTAAAATTACAATAATCCCCCAAGGAATTTTGTCTTCTGGTTCAGTTTTTACATATCTGAGAAATGAGGCTGAAACTGGTGCTTTTTTAAAAATGGTTTCATCATTTAAAAAAAAAAAATGTGTGAGCATTCTGTCATTTTAAAATCTTTAATATGTTTTCCTCAATCAAAAAATATCTAGAAATTATGTAAAATGTTTTAATATTCAAATTTGGAATTATAAAGTCTGCACAATATTTTTCCATCTCGTATTGATTACCGTAGATGGAAATAACCAAACCAAAGTTTTGATTATTTCCAAAACTTTGGAAGTTTAGTTTAGAGGAATTAGGAAAACTTGCTCTTTGGATTGTAAATGTTTCAGGCCCCTGATATAGATAAGCAGGAGAATGAGCTTAATAGAGGAAAATGAAAGTTTGGGAATATCCAGAACTAAATCGGACTAATTTGAAGTACTGTTGCAACAAAGAGGTGCCAAATATTACCATGTTAAGACGTGGCATTCTGACAGGTATTAAAGATGAATGTGCTGTGAGATTGAATCATTGAAACATTAAAACAAAGGTTTTAATGTTTAAGCAGCAAAGCACCAAAGAACACCACTTCATTTCCCTAGCAGCACTATAGTTAGAGCAATAACAGGCAATCAGTGTTGGCCATGCTTGCATGCTGTCAACAATTCGAGCGCCCAGGCTGATGAACAAATAGCGAGTAAAATTACAAACACTATACTGACATGTTTTCAATAGATTCAGACATAGTTTTCTCAGCCCTGGTAGACTGGTTTTGTTTGTGGATTAAATTAATTGGCTGGCTTCAGTATTCAAAAGCTTTCAGTCCATGTCAGGTTTTCTGTTGATTGGCAGTTTCCCAAAACGTCAAGGTAATAATAAGAGACCAGGAAGAGGAAAACAAACGATGTGACATTTTCTGTACACAATATCATAGTGCTGAAACGATCAGTGGGATTAATCGAGATGAATCAATTATTGGAATAATGATAGTTTTAGCTTCACCTGCATATTTCTTTTCAGACAAAAAGGAAAATCTTCTTATGAAACTTGCTTTTTTTAAGCTCATACTTCATTAGCATATTTAATTGAATACATTTTTTTAATTTCTTGGTTTGTTGCTGTCATTTTTATCAGAACAGGTCTCTCTTGTAAATGAGACAACTTGTATAAATAAAGGTCACATAAAAATATTCACTGGGAGAACTGTATTAACTGAATTATTTGTTGTTGTTGTTTTTTGCATTTTTAATGCATTTATAATATTGTATAAAAAAGGTTAGGAGGGTAAATGAAAAATCAGTAGAATATGCCAGCTTATTTGATTAATAATTGATCAAATAATCATCATTTGCCACCCTAAAATACTGACAATTTCTGACCTGATTGTTTTACTAAATAAACTAAAATCACAGAAGGATTTTAGTCCTGGTAGACTATTTACAGAGAGAGTCTACCAGGATGCTTTTAATAATGACCAGGTTTCTGGTCTCTTTTACTTTAAGGAAGCTTTTTTGGCTACATGAACAACAGCAGCTTAATAATGCCAGAAGTGCAGCAAATTTCCAGAGGTCATCACATCCAGAGGGAAACATGTGAGAGAGCATTTAAGCTGTCAAACACCATCAAATCTTGCTCGGCTCCACCAAAACCCACTGTTGTAAATACATCCAGTGAAACATGGTTAGCATAAAGCACATTCAGCTTTAATGTCTCTAAACAAGATTCAACTTGAAGCCTGACTCCAGTATTTACTGTTCCCCATCCTCCCCCACGCTATCCTGCTCATAGTAATCTGTCAGTCCCTCTGGGGAACGCTCACTTCCTATCTGTCTTTCTCCACAGTTTGAGAGGAACGACCCGGTGGACGGCAGGATCTCAGAGAGGCAGTTTGGAGGGATGCTGCTGGCATACAGCGGCGTCCAGTCACGGAAACTCAAGCAGATGCAGAAGGGCTTGAAGAAGATGTTTAAGGATGCACAGGTGGAGCCGTCTTTTTGTTTAGCTGCAGTCAGAGATTATCAGGTTTATTGTACTTTATTGTGCATGAATCTCGTAATTTCACCAAATCCATTAACTGAAAACTGCCACATGACATCAACGTCACTATCCACATTAAAGCAAGCTTCATATCGCCATGGTTAGAAAAAGCAAGTCCCTGCTTCAAAATGAATACCTTCAAGCTTTACTCAAATAATCATCTGCCACATTTAGACAAGACAAATTAGTTCACAGAAAAAGCAAGACAGAAAACTAAATCTAAGGCTGTGTGTATTATTGTGGCCCAGACATTAGAGAAAACCAACTATAAATTCAAACTCAAGTTTCTTCTTGAATTTTTCACCCAACAAGGTGGTTCAGAAGCGTTGTCAACCAAAATTGATTATGCATGTCTGCAAATGTCTCACCTGAACTCTAACAATATTTGACAAACCTGAAAGAAACTTTTAGAATCTTTTGGTCAGCCATGTTTGTGAATGGCAAGGTAAAAAGTAAGGCATCGATAAATGATAACACTTTCTATTCCAGTCATCATCCACCTGGTCAACACTGTTTAGCTATGATCAAAGAAAGAGCTGTCATTGCGTAGAAAAAGCCAACATTTCATCCATCTTTGCGCTTCTCTGAGATCTCAGTCTTCACTGACTCCAACTGTTTCAGACTTTGTTCGACTTCTTTAATATTTCTCTTTCAGTCGCTTTCTTTTAGTTTGATTTAAGTTGATGCTCCAGAAAGGAGGCTGTAACTTTTTTCACCGACTCCAACTTTCTTTCACCGCTCCCAGACACATTGTTCTCAGCACTAAAAACAGGAAAGAATAGATGAAAATTAAAACTAATTTGCGTCTTCTGTTTTGTATTTGCTTTCATACTAGCTCCTCTGTAGTCTGATGAGCTCATCAGTCATCTTAGTGAAATTGTGTCCGTGCGTTTTACATACTGAAAGTGTTACAGGAGCTACTAGAAACTAAACCTGACAAACATCACAGTGAAATATTGAAAACCATATGCCAGAGAGAGGCAGGATGAGGCATGTCTGATGGAGAAATACAGCAATTATCTTAGGAAAAGGAACAAAAAAAAGCAGTGTTCTGTATTTTTAGTCTGTCTGAACAAAAACTGCAAGATGAAAGCTTTTCATTTCAAAGAAAACATCCAAAACAGAGTAAAATTTGCTGAAACCCTTCAGGGAGTGGCTGTTGAACTTTGGGTCACCATTTCAAATAGTTTTTTTAAGGTTTTGAGCCAAAACCTTCGAGTGTCTGCTGGAAAGCTGGACATGTGAAAATATGTCATTATTGAATCCAAACAAACATCTAAAACTACAACATGAAAACTAAAATATAGCTGGGATGTAGAGCTGAAACGAGTAATTAGATTAATCGTGATGAATTGATCATTGAAATGATCGTTAACTAATTTTGTAATCATTTCATTGTTAACTGGAGTATACAGATTTAAAAAGGCAATTTGAGGAAAGAACAATATAGTCGGAACAGTAATTATGCCAAAACTGTACAAAAAATATATACATTTATAGTTAAGATTAAAAAAAAAATGTTTGTCTGTAAATATGTTTTTCCTAGAACTTCTCAAGTGGCACAGTCTTATCTTCATCTGGTTGAAAATCTGTAAAAAAAAAAACAAAACAACAACAACAAAAAATAAAAACAACTCCTGTTAATCAATTTTTGCTATCCAATTATTAATCAGTTAATCCAAAACAAATAATCGATAAATTAGAGGTTGATGATAGAAATATTGTTTTAGTTGCAGGTGCTTCGCTAAAGGAATGCTGTTATTGCAATTTTTGGCAAAAAAATTTTTTTTTTTAATTCTTATTTAAAAACTAAATTAAATTGTTTATTTGTATCTTTTAATATTATATATTTAAAAAAAAGCTTAAGTGATTAAATGAGAAATCTGTAGAATGTGTAAATTTTTTTTATCCGATTGATCGTCAATTACTAAAATAATTATTTGCAGCCCTTTTAGGATGTAAAGCCAACCACCACATATGCCCTTTTTCTTCTCTTTCAGGTCTATTTCTGGTTCCTTACTAGTTTATATTGAATGCAATGAGCCCCTCAGTGAGTTCAGTGAAGTTATACCGGGCATGATGAGGCATAACCTGATGGAGAAATTCAGCCATAATCTTAAAAAAGGTTCATAAACAGAGCAATCACCTGTATTATCAATATTACTGTCCATAGGAGATCGGCCTCCTTACTGGAGTATTACTTATGTTACGATAAGTCTAAGTTGAACTATGAACCATAAAATGAAAACTGTGCATCACCAAAATAAGCACCATTTCTACAGTGAGACATGATGGTGGCAGCATTGTGATGTGGGCTTATTTGCTATATAGCTGAAAAATGGATTTCACTGTGAGTGTCCCTGAAGAGTTACCAGACTAGAGTCAGAAAGGCAGCCACAGTATATCCAGTTTATCTTCAGGCTGTGGTTTTGTGATAGTTCCTCTTTAGTGTAATGAGCCCATCAGTCAGTTTAGTGAAGATATGGGAGGCATGATGAGGCATATTTGATGGAAAAGAACCATAAACAGCGGTCCTCCAACTCATGAAAAAAATGAATCCTTGCATCACTCCCTGTTTCTCCTCTTTCATCACTTGGCCTCTCTCATCCCGCTGTTTGGCGTTCAGATTTCCACTAACCCATAAAGTAAATATGAAATAAAGAAAACAGAAATATGTTGCCGAAAAGCGGAGTTCATTTGCCTTTCTTTGCAAATGAACTCCGGAGCAGCAGCTGTCTGGTGGTGATTCTGGGGGTTTGTGTTTATATGCATGCGTGTTTATATGCATGCGTGTTTAACACCGTCTGTTCTCCTGTCCGTTCGCTGCGCGCTGATCATCCATGTGTGTCTAAAGCTTCTGCCCGCTTCCTCTTGTCATTTGTGTCACACTGCAGAGCTGCTCTTGGTTACGGTTGCAGATCTTATTGTGACAGTTTGTGGCAGGTTTTCTTCCTTTTTGGCCAGACTAAACTTTTTCCTTCCCTTTTTTTTTCTACACAGGGAATTACTTTTGAGGAGGTGGAGAATTTCTTTACCTTTCTAAAGAACGTGAACGATGTGGACACAGCACTTAGTTTCTACCACATGGCTGGAGCTTCAATAGATAAAGGTATGCCCCCCTCGCTTTAACTGGTCTAATTATCACTTTTACCCGCTGAGATGTTAGAACCTTGCAAACCAAATCTACTCTCAGCTTGGCTTCGTTCCCACCCCTCACTCAGCTCTCTGTCATTTGTTTCTCTATCCATCTGTTTATCTACCACTTCTCTCTTTAAGACTGCAGCTGTGACCACATTTAAATCCAGGACGTGCTTATCCACACATGATAGATGATCTCCTGCAGTACAGGCTACTGATCCCCCCCTGACTCATGGCGGCATCCTCATAAGTCGTTGGACGGTGGAGGGGGGGCAGTGCTGAGGCATAAATACGTGGGCTCCCTCAGAAAATACCGGGAGTACTCCTGCTAAGGATGTTTACAAATTTTTAATGAATTCATCTCTTGTTGCATTTATTAATCGCTTGCTTAGAAAATAGGTATATATACTTTAATCTGAGCACATTTATTTAGTGGGGGGTTTACACCACATTACCACAATCCGTATAAAATAGATGTAACTGAAGCATTTTTAAATAGTATTCTTTGATCACAAATTCAATGTTTCTAGAAAGTTTCATCAACTTAGAAAACAATGACTTCTTGTTTATCTAGAGTCTAAACATGACCAGACACAGATACCCCAATTTTTTCAAAACTTGGAAAAAGACTCAATTTCATTCAATTACGACGGCATGGCAGCAGAGCAGAAAGAGAAGGACGAAGTTCAAACCTCATCTTTTTCTTGGATCATATGGGAAAAGTTCAAATCCACGACTCAGTGTTTATACCCGGCTTTCTAACCGTATGATCAAAGATTTAAAGAGGAGCGGCAAAAGGAAGTGAGGTGCATTAGCAGTACTTGCTAACAACTGATGGTTTCATCCAGGACATGTAACTGTAGAATATATCCTCTGCTGCATTGGAATTGAGATGTTAGGTAGTCAGCAACGATACTCAGACAGAGGCTTCTTCAGATTTGTTGCAAGACTGACTGCTAGGGGAGGTCCTTCCTGCCCACAGCATCACCTTCCACGGCGACTCTGAAGATACTTGGATGATACGAGTTACAACATTTAATTTCTCTTTGGGATAAATGAAATATTTTTTAAATGAAGCCTTAATTTTGCAGCAACAGAATTAAGAGAAGAAGCCATGACAAAGCAGCTTTTAAATGAGTATCAGTACAGAAAAGACAGAGGGGAGGAGACTTCCCCAAAATGGACTTGTTACACCCATGTCAGGTTTTCAGATACATCACTATAATCATACACATTCCTCTGGGGTTCACTACTCACTTTGCTTTAACTGGAAACCTTTTTAAAATGCACTGCATCATGAACCTCAATGGAAAAACATAAAAATCTGTGACCTCTGCCAGAAAACCAGGAATGGGTCATCAGTTGCTCTTTACGCTGGATAATGATCCAAAACATATGTCCATATTTACATAGGTGGTTCACTGGACACAAAGCTAACCTTTCTCAGTCCTCAGATATAAATCATGTTAAACTCGTGGCGAGCTGAAGAGAGGAGACCAGCAGAAAGGATTGGAGAGGAATCATCTCTCTTTCTGTTTGCTCCACCTTGGTAAATTTTCAAGGAGAAGTGTTGCACCCCAATACCCCTGGTATTGGGGTGCAAATATTTATAGCACCAGTGATTTTATTAAACTGTTATTTCCCGAACATTGGATGCTGAAAGATTTTTCTTCATCTTTAGCAGAGCTTCTAATCAGTGTGGAGGCTGAATTCCTCATCACTGATTAGGTTATTTGAATTTCTTAACTTTTTTATTATTACATGCTAATAAGAACAGTTTGACATCAGCACCTGAGAATCTGCAGCTTTCTAATATGGAAACTGTTTAATGATTCATTGTCTCCTACGTTTATTATCAGGAGACAATGAATAAACCTCCTTATGTTTTCTGTCTGCACATCTATTCACTGATGAAGCAGCAGCTGCGTTAACGCGGTGAGAAGTCTGCCCCGAGGTGCCACAGTTTGGACTCACATTAACTCACCAACGTCTGTCTGAAACCATCAGCCTGCTGCCAGGCATGAGTCTGCAACTTATCTTCTCCCCTCTGTTGTCCACTCTAAAACCGACTCCCTGCTCTTCCCGCCTACAGGAGCTCTCAGATCGTTTGCTGCTTTTCTATATCTTTTTTTTTTCCCTGTTTCTCCTTTTTGCTTTCATCTCTCTAATCTCGCTCTCAAATCCAACGATTTCACACCCTTTTCCTGCTCTCTCTCTCCTGTGTGGGCGTTAAGTGAGGAACTGCACAATGGGTCTCTGAAAGGTACAAAAGAAGGCTGCTAATGGGCTTCTTGGTGGGATTTGTCTCAGGTTTTGTTTTTTTTTTCACCATTTGCTTCGACTTTTTTTTTTCATTATGATGGACCTTTTTTATAATTTTATTTCACTAATTACATTGGCTTGTAGAAATATTAATTTCATGTGACAGACTAACACAAGCGAGTGCATCATTGTAATGTGGAAGGAAGATTACAATTTATTATATGTTTCCTTTTCCAGGTACAACGTCATTTACAAAAATGATAAACATGTTTTTATTGTTTTTTAAAAAAACTAAATACTGCTGTCTCAGTACTTTTCTACCAGCTTTGAACACTTACAGACTAAAATGTTTGCCCTTTCTTCTTTGCAGTCTTGCTAAAACTCAGTTAGATTGGATGAAAAGCCTCTTTGACCTGCAATTTGTAATTCATCCCTCCATTCTACATTTGATTTTAGGCTTTTACTAGGCCACAGATTATAATTGGTGTAAACTCTCATTTCTGAGCTTCCCTGTGATTTCTGAAGAAAAGCATTCCCACAGCATAATGCTGCTCCCTGTCAGTAATAACTACCTTAAGCAGATACAACAGAACAAGACAATTTTTTTATGCAATTAGACGATTACTTGTCATAATAATTGATAGATTATTTGATTACTAAAATAGTAATCTACAACAGCCCTAGTGCCACCACAGGTGGACTCTATCCAATTATTAGGCAACATAAAAAAGGCAATAGGTTAAAATTATAATATTTAGACATATTAGAGTGAAGGGGTACTTTCATTTGTAGAAAATATTGAAAATTATGCATATTTTTTCCCACTTTTTTTATTAATTGCATAATATTCCAACATAATTCAAACTGTTTTCACAGGGGACCACATGCCAGTTTCTCATCAGCTTCTAATCCCAAACACCTTTATCTCCTCACAGCCTCCATCTTTCTTTTCTCTCGATATTTCCCGTTCTCAGCCTCTCTCCTGTCTCTCTGCTGAATGGAAAAACCTGCCAAGTATTGATCCACTGCAGTTTGACTTGTGTACACAATGCTCTCCGTGTGAGCTCGCTCAGACCTTTGTTACTGTGAAATCTCTCCCCCTCTCAGTTACCATGAAGCAGGTGGCCCGCACCGTTGCCAAGGTGGAGCTGTCGGATCACGTGTGCGACGTTGTGTTTGCTCTCTTCGACTGCGACGGTAAGCCCAAGACAGTCTCATTATCGTATCCCTCCACTGGAGATAATTAAACACAGCATATAGTCCCTCTAGATATGAAGAAACTGAAGTCATCGGAGCATTCACACCCCTTGAACTTGTCAGATTTTAGTCACATTACAGAGTTAGCGTGTTTTAACGTGTAGCAGCTATCCAAATCAACCCTGTGTGGAAAAGTAACTGAATTAACTCTGATTAATTTTGGTTCAATTTCATTAGCCACACCCTTTATTATGACCAGACCTGTAGATTCAACAATTATATCCGTTTTGATATTATGGAGTAGGCCAAAAGATCTCCAAAAGCAACACCTCATACATCAGTCTGAAGAAATTAACAGATGAGAAACACAGTAATTGACATCTAAATGGGACTCCAGTGGAAGCCTTTATCCACAGAGAAAACATGGAAAAGCAATGAACCTTCCCAGGAGTTGTAGTCTAACAAAATTTCTCCAAGAATATATCCATCTCTGCAGGGCCTCACTTCCATCAGTCAAGTTCACTTTTCATGGTTTAACCATAAGAAAGATACTGAAGCAAAATGGCCTCCATGACACTTCCAAGGTAGAATCCAGATCTGACCAAAAGAACACAATGACCCTTCCTCATTCCCAAAACTCTGGAAAATATCCTCCAGATAAAAGTGGAATTTTGTTTAGGATTTTCATCCTGCTACTGCAGCTGGGATAAAAATATCACAAAAAAGGTGATCTTAACAAGAGTCAAGTACAGTGGAGGTGTGATGGTCTGCAGCTGCTCTGCTTCTTTGGGTCTTTGACCGCTTAAAATAACTGATAGAACTGTGAATTCTGATCAAATGCATAAAGTTTCTAAAAAAGAGAGCGCGAGAACATCCAGCCTTTTGGGTGATGCAGTCAGACAATGATCCAACAAAAACAAACAAATCAACAGGAGGATTTTTAAGCAGCCTTAGTCTAAGTCTGGACTTAAATCCAACTGAGATGATGCAGCACGACCTCAAACAGACCGATCGTAGTTGAAACCCTTCAGTATTTTTGAAACAATTTTCTCTAACAAAGGACAAAATTTCTCCTTTGTGAGATAAGGCTCATTGCCAGGTATCACAAATGCTTGATGGCAGTTTCTGTCGCCAAGGGTGATTGATGATAAGTATCAGTGCGACAACAAAATGTTAGGAGTGAAGCATCTCCTTATTGTGAACATTTTGATGAAAAGAAAATTGGTTTTAAAAATCTTGTTTGGCCAACCCGAGTCAGTAATTTGGTTGCCATGTCAGCTGCACGTGTTTGGGGTATGCCTCTACCCGCTTTCTGGTCTCTGCTGGAGAACAGGATTCCCTCAGTATGATGCTCCTACCACCATGTTTCACTATAGGGCTGCAGTGTTCTGGATGTTATTTTTGCATTGATCATTTTGCAATTATTCACGACTTTGTGATAAAATCTGAATAGAATACGTTGCAGTTTGAATGTGACAAAATGTTGTGCTGTTCAAAGGGTGTGAATATTTTCCATGTTGTATCGCCTCTAGAGTTGAGAAAATTGGAAGTCCTCTCCTCCTCCTCTTACTTCCCCTTCCTTCATTATTTCATCACCTTCCTTTTCCTGTCCGTCTCCCTCCTCTCCCTCCTCGTCCGCCTCCTCCAGGGAATGGGGAGCTTAGCAACAAGGAGTTCATCGCCATCATGAAGCAGCGGCTGATGCGTGGGTTGGAGAAACCCAAAGACATGGGCTTCACCCGGCTGGTGCGCGCCATGTGGAAGTGCGCCCAGGACACCGCCTGGGACTTTGCCGTTCCGAAGACGTAATGGACACCATTTCAGAGGCGTTTTGTGTGGTGAGAGACAAAGACGCTCTTGTTCAGGAGAATCGACATGAACTCAGTAAAGCTGCAGCTCTGAGGGCGATCATCAGTCATTACTGCATGCTGCTGTACTTCAAGCTATTAACCCACCGTGACTGAAACATCCTGAACGGCTCCTGCTCTTGTGCCTTTCCAATGAGGCATTGCATTGTACTTGTATTTTTCAGAATATTGCTAAGTTTCTGCTTATTTTTTTCCATATTCAAACTTTTTAATTATCTGACTTAAAAAACACTAAAAGAAACTGTTTTGTTTCCTTTTTGATTGCAATTAAGAGTAAAAGGGAAGTCAGTTTTGTTTTTACCCAGATATGTTTGTTCAGGACTGACACCAGCCGCTCGGTTTGTTGTGCACAAAGCAAATCAAGACCCACTGCTTCTCCTATCTTAATATTCCTGACCAGTTTGTCCAATAAAAAATATACAAATTTTTCTGTAAAGATAAATCTTCAAAGAAAATCCTATTAAAGATTTTTTCATAATGTAAATGCGTCGTTCTTCTTTTCAGTCTGAATTTTAGGGAAAGCTCAGTGAGGGATTAACGGCACCGATATCTGGAGTCATTTGTCACGTGTAATGGAGTGTACTATAACATGTTTATGCGAAATTTTGTGTTTTGATCACATCTGCCAACTCATACACTCAGAAACATAAAAGCGATGGATGTGTGTGTGGAAACAGTCAGCAGTTTTGTCTAATTGAAATGGAAAAGGATGGGCAGTCCTCGGCCTCTGCTGCCCATTAAAAGATTGTCCTGCAGTTTCCTCACACACACGCACTGCACCATAGGCCTGAAACAAGCCGCTCTGCTCTCTCTCTTGCATGTTTTACCGCTGACAGGCGGAAGTGGTGCTCAGGAGTGATTGCTAGGCAGGAGATTAGGTTCAAGGACCTCTCATCATTATTCCTCAGCTGTTTTCTTCCAGGAGTTTACGTCTGGAATCCCAATCACATTGAAATTAAAATGTTTCATTTCAAATTGTGTTCACTTCATGGCATCTATTCCCAAAAATCGCTTTAGAGAAACTGTTTGATGTGCACAAACTCCCAGAAATGGGAGCACACAGTCACATCTGAAGAGTGAATTTCAAGAAGCCATTCATGTAAACCCTGAACAAGTTTCCCTGCTCACTGAAGCTGCATTCGGAGTCAGTGTCCAGCTCATTTGTGTAATTACATCATGTTCATTCACATCAATAACCCCCTTATCTTTTCTCAGCGTACACATTAATAATACTGTTTTTGAAATGCTAAGGGCTTTTTAATTTACAATGAGGAAAATGTGTGACACACCAGGCCACCTGGTCTTCTCTTGAATTAATTAAAATACCACAACTGTTCTGTTACAACCACATTCTTATAAGAAAGAATTTTATACAATTTGTGTTCAGGCCGCTGCCCTTTACTCCTGACCTGAAATCCAGTTACCTTGGAAGTCAGAGATTAACAGGTATCAGACAGTGAAGAAGTCAGATTTCAAAATGGCGACGCCCATGTTTGTAGTACCTCTTACATCACTTTAAGTTTCCATAAGCAAATACCACTTTTAAATTTGTTTAGAGTTGCTGGCGCTACATGTAACAAATATTTTACATGCATTCTTGTAAAATTCTTGTAAAATATATTTCCACCACAGCTACTGTTGACGTCAGAAGCAGCTATATTGAAACGCAAAGTCGGCTTTTAAAGGTCGTAACTGGGGGGGTTGTAGTCTGAGTTTTTTCCACTGGGAATTCTGGTTTCATAAGGCGTTTCTATTGATTTTTCCGGCTGGGAAGTTGGTTTTCCTTGTTCCCAGTACAACTACACAACATTATACCCATAAATATCATCCAGTGGTACCAATTAGATTACTTTCAGATTCCACCTAATCGATAGAGTCCAGCTGTGTTTAATTTAAGGTCAGCATTTCCAGTTGTTTTGTGAAGGGCTCAGAGATTTGTTAGAGAACAAATGGCATCATAAAGACAAATGAAAGATCAGATATTAAAGGGTTTGAGATATTTAAGGCTGGGTTTGGTAAACAACATTCCAAGCCTTGAGCATCTCAAAAACTGTCACCTGAACATAGAAATCGAATACCAAGTAACTCTGGAGGCACTGCTGGCAGCCAAAGCTCATGTGGGAGAATTGGTCAAACCCATGTAAGGCCACCATGGTATGCTGGCTTCATGTAGTAGTGATAATAATTATCTTAATAGTTTCTAAAAGTTATAGGAGAGCTTTAGTTTCACATTAAAGCAGAGTTAGGTTCTTGACCAGTCATCTAGTTTGATTCCATGATTACAAAACCTATTCTCTTAAATAACTGAGCAATTTTCTGATAAAGCGCCACATCTCACAACTATTCCTGTCTGAACTTGCCAAGATCTTACTTTTAACACTGAAATTTTCACCCTTATATGCTTTGTGTGGGCGATGAGTGACAGGATCTGCCAACATAATTGTGGATTTTCCACTGTGGTGCTGTAAAACACTCAGCTGCACCCAAAATTAAACATCCTGGAGGGAGAGCCGTCAAGTTGTCCGTGTTTTCATGATAGCAGAACCCCATCATCAGAAATGACATGTATAATGAGAAGATGAAGCTGATGAGAATTAACCCCTTTTTATATCTATATGTGGTTAAAGTGCAATCTAGTGTTAAATTCTCATTTAATGTTGAAAGAAATGCAGCTAAGGTGCTAATATTCTGACTGATAGCACCTGTAAATGTCATGTAGATCCAGTCAAATTATTTGTTTTACTAAAATGAAATGCTAAAGAAGTACTGTCACATGTTGACAGGCTTGTTAGTGAAAGAGAAACCAGACATTTTTGGTTTCTGGACCCAGAAACCCACTCAGAGCTTCTCCATGGTATCCTGTAACAGAGTATATGCTGTTCTCTCTGTTCCACATGTAAACAGAAACACAGTAGTGCTTTGCTGCCACCTGGAGGCTCCGATGGAAACAAACCCAAACGGTTCCATTTAATGACCTAAAATTATTTTGTACTTTCTCCATGAAAACTTTTAGTTTTTATTTTCGTCTAAGACTATAGAATACACACATTTAATGTTCCTTGCAGAACTACTATACTTTTTGAAGTGCTTCACATTTTGTCAGGTCACAGCCACAGTTTTTCATGACATTTTACATCATATAGGATATCAAAATGGTGCGTAACTTCAAAATGGAAGGAAACTTATACTTTGCGTGAAGATATTTTGTTGCAGTAATAGCTGCAACTCTTCACTAGACATCTGGAGGCTGAAATATTTCCCACAGATTTTCAAATAAATACAGGTCTGGACTTCGACTAGGTCTTTGGGTTGCACATGCACATGCTTTCATAAACCATTGTTGTAGTTCTAGTTGTTTGTTTGTTGTTGTAGTTTCTAGTTGGTATTGTTCTGCTGACAGGTGAACCTCCTCTGCATCTCAAGTCTTTTGCAACCATTAAGTTTTTAGTGCAGTAAACACCATTTAGTCCAATTCATCTTCTCTGTTCCTGATAGACAATTCCCACAACATAATGCTGCCACCACCATGTTTTACCATGTAGATGACAAGTTCAGTGCAAAGGCTGGTAATGACTATGTACATTTCATGAGTAACTTTTTGAAAAATAAAGTTGAGTAGTTCTAATGCAGGGTAATTATTTTACTCATGAATTACTTTGAAGTAATTCTACTCTTCGGAACAGTGTTTGGTTGCTCTACCAACCAACCTCTGTATAGAGCCAGAAAAGAGGCGAGGTTTTTTTATTGTTAAATCTGAAGAAAAAAAATTAAACTAAATGTCAAATTTTGAAATCTGAAAAATAAAAAAGGAAATAAAATTTTATTTTAAAGATTTGATTTGATTCTGTGACGTTTTTGTTTTGAACAATTGTTCCATTTGTTTTAGTGTGAAAAACAATTTTTTTTAAGCATCATGATCCCTTAACATAAATATTTTAATGTTAGATTTTTATTTAAAGTTAGAATAAAAAAAAAAACAACAAAAAAACAAACATAGAAGCTCCAACATTACACTGAAAAGATGGCTATCAGTTTTATTAATAATTCATTATCACTAATGAACAATGTGGAGGGTTAAGCATCCTCACATCAAAACAAACAGGATCAAAACTAAAGTTCCTTTAGAAAAGGCATGGAGCAGAAATTGGTGGCTCTAATAATCCCACATGGAATAAAATTTTTACTATAAATACAGTCTAAAACTTTAATGTTTACTGTGATTGTAAGAGGGGAAAAAGCCCAAACACTCCCTGCTCCAAATCTAAATTTAACAATACCTCAGATCCATTAAAAAAAAAAAAAAAAAAAACATGTACTGAGCCTGATAGGTCGGATGGCTGTCATTCACTGAGAGATAATTGACAATTAAACCTATAGAATGAAAGTTACAGGACACAAATCGTTTGAGACAGAGGGGCAGGTTAACATAAGCTTCAGCTCCATACCATCAATTGGCGGCCTGCAGCCACCTAGTGGCCATACGTAATATCACACCTTGAATCAGATCAAAGACCAAAGGTAGATGAGTACATTAAGTGCCAGCTGGGCTCAGTTGCTCAGGTGATGCTCGTCTCCAAGGGCTGAGGGACCAAACAACAGATTCCTGAGCACACAGCTGGATTACAGCTGGATTAAGAGAGATCAATCACTGTCAAACTTGATGGAGTTAACTGAGGTGGAAATGGCCCCGCCGCGGTAGCTCCCTCTCTTCTTTTTCGTCTTTTCGTGGCGGAATGACTTTCCTTTGGTAAACTTGAGAGCCTCGTTAGCTCTCTGTCCCCAGTCGCCGTTGGCTCCATGCTGGGAGGAGAAGCAGAAATAAAAACGTAAAAACTAGAGGAAAAAAAAAAAGACTTCAAGGGTAAAGTGAAGTGTTGAGAGAAATCTAAACTCACCTTAGCTTCAAAGGAGTTATCTGCTAGTCGGGGATCGACTTCTACATGTTCTTCGACTATTCTACGAAATGGTATGTTGGAGGACTGCAACAAAGTTATCTCCATCAGTTTTCTCATCAATAAAATCTGAACGTATCGCCATCACAGTTTCACAGGGTTTACCTTCTTGTTGGCTTTGGGGAAAGTCTGCGGTGTGGTCGTTACTTTCTTATTTTTTGGCGTCTTTACAGCTGCCTCTTCCTCCTCTTCACTTTCTGATGACTCTTCATCACGTTTCCTCTTTCCATTCGTATCTGCATGAATCAGAGGCGTCAGCGTTATTCTCAAACTTG
The DNA here is from genome assembly GCA_903066815.1 of Brachyrhaphis roseni. Classification (NCBI taxonomy): domain Eukaryota; kingdom Metazoa; phylum Chordata; class Actinopteri; order Cyprinodontiformes; family Poeciliidae; genus Brachyrhaphis; species Brachyrhaphis roseni. Next base: position 23,029 of record CAEFZY010015360.1, read on the forward strand.
GAGAAAACAATCCAAACTGCAAAGATTGAGCATATTCATGAGGTGGCAAGAAAAATCCAACAGTGGTGTGCATTTATGTTCAGTTCCCTTTAACTCTGACGCCCCAAAATTAAATCCTGTGCTCCAAATGACCACAGAAAAAATAAAAATCAGCTTTATGAAAACCAAGCAGCACAGCAGACAGGTCAAGCAGGAAGTTTTCAGTACATTTAAAGCAAATTTAGGTGATAAAAAGAAAGCAGCAACCCTGAGCCTTCTGTGTGACACCAATGCCACACTTTATTGGTGGCGCACACTTTGTCTATAATTTTGGAAACCATGCATAATTTTCCTTGAATTTCACAATTATGAACCACTTGTGCTTTATGAAATCTGACTCAATGAGGAAAAGTTTAGACTAGAGGTTTGAATGTTTTTGTATAACTGAGTGATCAAGTGATGACCAATAGAAAGAAATGATTTGATGCAGGAGACAAACATGCAGGGAACTCACTGTTGGCAGTTGGAGTGCTCTTTGCTGCAGCTGCAGCTTTAACTTGACTAGTTTTACTGACTGCTTCCTCCTCAGAGCTGCTGTCAGTGGACGAAGACTCAGCAGGCTTACCAGCTGCCTTCGCTACTGTAGCTGCAGCTTTAAGAGTCACTGCTTTGCCGTTGGTGGCTGCAGGTTTAGCAGGAGAGGCCTCTTCTTCTGAGCTATCTGAAGAGTCAGAGCTGCTCTCTTCTGCCTTTTTCGCTGCAGCAGGTTTGGTGGCCTTCCCAGCTGCAGCAGGTTTGGTGGCCTTCCCAGCTGCAGCAGGTTTGGTGGCTGGTTTTTTGGCTGCTTCATCTTCTGATGACTCTGAGCTGTCAGACTCTGAGCTGCTCTTTGTTTTACCAGTTTTTGCTGCAGGAGTCACAGGCTTTGAGGCTGGGGTTGCTGCTTTGGTCACTGCGACTTTGGGTTTAGCTGCTTCTTCATCTTCAGAGGAAGAGTCAGAGCTGCTTTCAGAGGATGCTGCAGGTTTTCCTGCAGGTGTCGCAGGCTTCGATGTGCCAGCTGCAGTTTTAGCTGCAGGCTTTGAGGCTGGGGTAGATGTTTTAGTTGCTGAAGGTTTAGCCTTGGTTGGTTCTTCATCTTCAGAAGAAGAGTCAGAGTCCGAACTGCTTTCTGCTGCAGGTTTTCTTGCAGGCTTTGAGGCTGGGGTAGCTGCCTTGGCTGCAGGTGTTGCAGGTTTTGACGCTGGCTTCGCCTTAGCTGGCTCCTCTTCTTCGTCTGATGAGTCAGAGTCTGAGCTGCTCTCTGCTGCTGCAGGTTTTCCTGCAGGTGTCACAGGCTTCGATGCTCCGGCTGCAGTTTTAGCTCCAGGCTTTGAGGCTGGGGTAGGTGCTTTAGTTGTTGGTTTAGCCTTGGTTGGTTCTTCATCTTCAGAAGAGTCAGAGTCAGAACTGCTTTCTGCTGCAGGTTTTCCTGCAGGTGTCACAGGCTTCGATGCTCCGGCTGCAGTTTTAGCTGCAGGCTTTGAGGCTGGGGTAGGTGCTTTAGTTGTTGGTTTAGCCTTGGCTGGTTCTTCATCTTCAGAAGAAGAGTCAGAGTCAGAACTGCTTTCTGCTGCAGGTTTTCTTGCAGGCTTTGAGGCTGGGGTAGCTGCCTTGGCTGCAGGTGTTGCAGGTTTTGACGCTGGCTTCGCCTTAGCTGGCTCCTCTTCTTCGTCTGATGAGTCAGAGTCTGAGCTGCTCTCTGCTGCTGCAGGTTTGGCTGCAGGAGTTGAAGCCTTTGAAGCTGGTGTTGCCACTTTAGGGGCTGTTTGTTTGGTCTTCGCCGGCTCATCATCTTCAGAGGAGGAATCTGAGTCGGAGCTGCTGTCTGCTGCTGCAGCAGGCTTTGCAGCTGGGGCAGCAGGTTTTGGGGCAGCAGCAGCTGCTTTAGCAGCTGGCTTAGATTTTGGGGGTTTGTCCTCTTCGTCAGAGGAATCCTCTGAGTCTGAGCTCGTTTCTGCTGCCTTGGCGGGGGCTTTAGAGGCAGCAGGCTGGGCCTTTGGGGTCACGGCCTTAGTGGGCAGCTTTGCTGGAGCCTCATCTTCAGAGCTGCTTTCTGAGGAGACAAAACATTTGCCTTAAAACCAGAATGACATGAAATGCTCTATGGCTGAAACGATTAATGCTTGGTAAATAATTAAGTAATCAATTAATTGTTAACTGGACTATACAGACTTTAAAAAATGCAAGTTGCTGAAAAACACACTCAAGATTTAAGCCAAAACTGTACAAAAAAAAAAAAAAAAGATATATATACACATTATAAATTTAAGATAAAAAAAAATGCCTTTTGTCTGTAAATATGTTCTATCAAAAACTCTTCAAGTGGCCTCATAGTTTTAGCTTCACTGAAAGCAGATTCACTGAGGGAAATAAAATGTTTATTTTAAAAGGAAATTTGTTCATTTGCCTCTTTAAATGTATTTCTAAAATTGTATAAAATAGATAGCTAAAGAGGTTAAATAAAAACAGGAAAATCATCATATGTGCCAATTTTAATAATAATTGATTATTAAAATAATTATTAGTTGCAGCTCTAAACTGCTCCTTTCCGGCGTTCTTCACCTGAGCTCGAGGTCTCGTCTTTCTTTGCTGCAGCGGTTTTTGCAGGTGGCACTTTGGCTGCTGGTTTTTTAACCACCTTCTGTTCCTCCTCTGAGCTGGAATCCTCTGAGGAAGAGGATGAATCCTTTTTAGCAGAAGTGATGGGCGCAGCAGCTTTAGTAGCAGCAGCTTTAGTAGCAGCAGCTTTAGTAGCAGCAGCAGCTTTGGCAGGAGGAGTCTTTGCTGCAGGTTTCTTCACCTCCTCTTCCTCCTCATCTGAACTTGAATCTTCCTCAGAGTCCTCTGCTTTAGCCGGAGCCGCTTTAGCCGGAGCCGCTTTAGCCGGAGCCGCTTTAGCCGGAGTCGCTTTAGCCGGAGTCGCTTTAGCCGGAGTCGCTTTAGCCGGAGTCGCTTTAGCCGGAGTCGCTTTAGCCGGAGGCTTCTTGGCTTCTTCTTCATCTGAGCTTGAATCTAAGAATACATAAACACGGGCAAAAATGTATTTTATCTGTTGAGCTTCACATGAACCGGAGTACAAAATGTTTGGGTTCTGGGATCATTACCGGAGCTCTCTGAACTGGACTCTTGTTTCTTTGCTGCAGGTTTTGTAGTGGTTTTCTTCACAGGAGCAGGTTTTACTGTAATTATTTAACTGCTTAGTCACTAGTTAAATCCTTTGACAGGTCAGACTGAGAAAGCTGAGAAACTTACCAGCCACCTTCTTCTTCTCCTCCTCATCACTGCTGTCATCACTGCTCTCTGAGGACTCATTGGCCTTGGTTTTGCTAGCAGCAGCTGCAGCAGGAGCCTTCTGGATGGAAGCAGGAGGAGGGACGGCGCTGTACGGTCCTGACAGGACAGAGGTGGACAGAGGTGTTTACAATAAAGTCTCAAAGGACTGCAGGAATAAACATCCTTTACATTTTTCATATCAATATTTAGAACTATTGATTTATCGCAGATATGTCTGTAGTGGTTAGGCTTCTATTATGAAAGTTGCAAAGGATTGACTGTAAAGAAGTCAATAAAAAAAATGGATGGATGGACAGATTGTTGTTATTTATAAGTAAATAAAAGTTTATAAACTTTAAAACAAAATCAAACCTGGTTTGGGTTTTTTGCTTGGTGGAGTTTCATCTTCAGATGAAGAGTCTTCACTGCTGGACTCAGCAGGAGCTGCAGCTTTGTTTACTGGTGCAGCTTTAGCAGGAGCCTTACAGAACACACACACTAAACCATTATTACATGTTTCAATACATTTCTACAAAGATGGTTGAAGAACTTTTTTCCTGTTTACCTTTGCTGGTGGTTCATCCTCAGAGTCAGACGAGCTGTCTTCACTGCTGCTCTCCTTCTTCTTCTGAGCAGAAGCAGCTGCTTTGGCTGCTGCGACAACTTCTGTTATCAAAAGCAAAACACATGTAATGTCATTTTCATTATGAGCTTTACACTGTTTAACCCTTGCCATCTTCTGACTCACTCGCTGCAGGAGCTTTGGCAGGTTTCTCGTCTTCAGAGTCTGACTCTTCGCTGCTAGAGCTGCTGTCCTTCTTCCTCGTGCTGCTCCCTGCTGCAGCAGCAGGCGCAGCCTTAAGAGCAGTCTGCATACGTAAAATTTAATTTTAGAAACTGAGTGCAGTTGAAAATCCTGCAAAAATGTTGAGTTTCAGAATGAAGGTTTTGATTCCCACCTTTGCAGGAGCCTTCTTCTCCTCCTCAGAGTCACTTGAATCCTCACTGCTGGAGCTTTCTGCGCTGGGCCTGGCCTTCTTGGCTGATGGTCCATTAACTGATGCTGGAGCTGTTTTCCGTTTCCTGGCCTCAGGAGACCTTATCGGGAAAAATTAATGCCATTACTCCTAACAAATTAGATTATTCACTAGGAAATCTTGAATTTACACAATCTCCTGCTTTCCGAAGTTGAAACATTAGAAGAGGCAAAACAGTCAGAATTTCAACACATTAATAAAATCAGTAAGAAATTGAATTTTTTAAATAATTCACTCCATCTGTAATATATTAGAGCTACCACATTAGTATTTTTTGTATTGTTAAATATTTTAAAAATTATCATAATGGTTCTACAATTCATTGTATACATCAAGAATAACACTGTACCCTGTGGTGCTCCAACTCCATCTCATTTGACTCAATACCACCAAATATAACCATTGGAGTACGCTCAAACAGAACGTCTCAGTGAGTTATATCCTCAGGTCCATAAGTCTATACAGCAAGCTACAGATAAATTACAAGAGATTTTCAATTCTGCACTTCAAAACATTGCATGGTCATATATTGAAAGTCTATTTTTTCTGCCAATTTTGAAACCCGGCACTAAATCATAGGGTTTCACTGGCGATGATTTAGCACCAATGAAACCCCCAAAATTCTGAAAAATAAAAGTAATAGTTGAGGCTTGTGGCTCTTGAAACTCTTGACTTTGTCGCCCTCTAACTCTTAAATGGGCTTTGCTTCATCTTGCTCTAAAGACTGCGGTTCTCCATGCCATACTTTTTTCCTTCCACTACGCTTTTCATTAATTTGACAAGCGACAGACATGGTGTAACTGACAACCTGTCAAGTCGTAATATGGCAATAACATACAATTTCTGCATTAAAATTTATTTACTTGGACTTAAATTTAAGTTTAAAGAGAAAATATTTCTGGGATTTTATTACAAAAGTCATCAAAATCAAACAAAAGTGCTTTGTTAGTGCCAGATATTTTACCTGAATTTTTATTTATTGTGATAAAGGTACATTGAAGTATGTAACTGAAAAACAATAGAATTTTATTCAAGCATTCTTGATAATGAATAAATCTGAAAATGAAGGGCGCACCAGCAATTTTCTACCATATTTAACAAATAGAGCGCAGTAATGAAATTGCCAATATCATCAAAGATTACTTTTCTCAGTAGAGGAAATACTGATGAAAAAGAGTATAAAAATGAAAGGCAACTGACTTCACCCAGAAGTTGTAGATGTTGACCAGACTCTCTTCATTTTGATCTTGTGGAATCTGGAAGAAGCAAGAAAATGCAACTTGGTCTTTAATTTCAAAGAACTGTCTCAATCACAACTACACATATCGACTCGTTTCTTCTTTATACTTTCACAAATACGTCAAATTAAAGCATTTTCTCTAAAACAGGTGGCGACTACAACACAGCTGCACGTGTTGTTAATTTCACCGGGCCCCCCACGTCACTTGTGCGTTCAGTTACGTTATAAACCCTCTCCCTGCAAAACAACAGACGGCTCAAAGTGAGACACTTACAACTTTAGTCTGCTTGAGGAACTGCTGAGCCGCCTTGGTGAACTTGTTCTCCAGCAGGAACGAATAAACGCATTTATAGAGATCACTCGGGACAGAGTTTGGCTCCGCCATCTTTACCACGCTCTTAGGACAGAGAGGAAGTGACCGAAGCGCGCAGGCGCCTCATGATGGCGTAAACATACGACTCTCTGAGGCGATGGCTGCCTCCGTTCGAAAAAAAATACTTAGCATTTTCAGAAAACTGGTAACAGTTCTTGTTGACAGTGTGGTAATAAAATAAATCAAACAGTGTTTTACATTTAATACAATATATAAGATGCCTTTAATTATTTTTCTATTTGAAGTATCTCTTAAAAGTTTAGTTTTTTTCTACTTCGGACAGAGTGAGACCTCGACCGCTAGTTTATTTTCCGAACTTCAAAGAATGTCACAGAATATTTTTTTATTCCAATAGGTACATATTTTTACTGTAGGATTTTACTTAGATATACATTTTTTATTAGTTTGATATAATATTTCAAATAATATTTCAAACATTTTTATTTTTATAAGTAGTTGTGCTCTTTGGAGGTTATGCGCATGCGTGTTTCTGAAGTCCTTCCGTGTCCCTCGTGTCATGACATGGTCGCCTTCACTGCAATGACACCTACTTGTTGTTAACCAGACTAAAACCTTGAAAAGAGGACCACTTCACTGCAGCCATGCCTCGCTACGAGCTGGCTCTGATCCTGAAGGCGATGCAGCGACCGGAGACGGCGGCCGCCGTCCGGCGCACGGTGGAGACCCTGATGGAGCGCGGCGCGGTGGTGAGAGACCTGGAGAACCTGGGAGAGAGGCTGCTGCCTTACAAGATGACAAAACACAACCAGAGGCACAGCAGAGGGACTTACTTTCTGGTGGACTTTTATTGTGCTCCGAGCATCCTCGACGGCTTGCTCAACCACCTGCAACGTGACGTGGACGTGGTGAGACCCACGGTGTTAAAGAAGGAAGAGCAGGAGCCCAAAAGCAGCTGCTGTGGCCCCTCACAATAACGTCATTCACTTTTTTTTTTTATTTCTCCAATAATGCAGGTGATGAATTGCACATAGCAACAAACAATGATTAATTTGAGTTGTGTAGATGTTAAGTGTTAAAGAAAGGTGGAAAGTCCCAGTTAATTTAACTGTTAGAGGTGTGGGGATTTAATATATA
>CAEFZY010015361.1:0-79972 GCA_903066815.1 Brachyrhaphis roseni
TCTGGGTCATAAACGGCTGACCCGTTCTTCCTGCTTCTCCAGAGACAATACAAACATGCATCCTAACACAAACAAATATCTCTCAATCCTTAATCTTTAATATTTAGATCTGTATTTTCTCTAAAAACCCAACAAAAAGGCTCGACGTTTCTGCCTGTCCAACTGATTTACATGCTGATTCCTTTGGCTAGTATCAGAAACAGAGGTGTCAGTTTTCACACGTGTATAAGCTTTCTATGAAGGTAATTAAATGATGGTTTTGTTCTTTTGTTCAACATGCGTCTTGCCACTTGTCTTTAAAGTTTAAAGTTGTCAAAGGGCTTTAGTTTCTATTGGTTCAAAAACATTCTTCTTGCTTTCAAATTCCAGTTTCTGGTCACAAAATGACCAGAAAATGGGTAAATCACAAAATGATTAGTCCATTTATTTGCAGCAAAGTTTCTGTCTTCAGTTTGTGCTTCTGGCAATTAAGCAGTTGGACATAAATTGCAACTGTAGACAGAGAGTGCCACCAAAGTAGCACAAACTGAAGCCAAAAGCTTGCACAGAATACGTAAAAAGCATTCAGTGCCTATGCTGCATATTAAGAACTCCAACTTCTCCATATTTTGGCTTAAAACCACATTAAAACTTCAAACTTCAACTTTACAAATGTACAATTGTACAAATAAAAATATGATGCATGTGGTGTGCCTTTACTCTCCCTGATGCATTGCTCACACAACCAGAATTTACTGCAAGTTGGGGTATGCTTTTACCAGTTTTACTGATCTACAGAATAAAATTGGTGCCAATTCTTCTTGTCAAAAATAGCCAGACTGTATATGGAGCATCTGTGAACAGCAATTTTCAAGTCTTGCCACACATTCAAAATTCAGATCTAAATCCCTACTTTGACTGGGTCATTCTAACCCATGGATATGCTTTGTTCTAAACCATTAAATTGTAGCTATATTTTTAGGAATGTTGGTCTGGTGGAAAAAAGAAAAGCTCACAGAATGATGCTACCAATACCATGTGTCACAATGTGGATGAAGTACAAAGTGGGATGTGCAGCGTTACAGACACCATTTTCATGGATGCCAAATATTTCCATTTTGACATTTGATGAGAGTACCTTCCCCCACATGGTCAAAATGACATGGTCTTAGTTCAACAATGTCTTTCTTCTTTCGACTCTTCTATAAAAACATCAGGTTTTTGCAGTGAACAACTAATCTTTCTGTCAACAGATTCTTCCACCTGATCAGTGGATCTCTGAAACTTCTGCAGAGACCACAAACCTCTTGGTTGCTTCTCAAGTAAATCCTCTCTTTGACCACCAGGACAGTTTAGGTGAATAACATCTTAATAGGTTTACAATTGCATCATACTTTTTTCCATTTATACACCTTGGACTGCATAAATACTTTGTGCTGTGAGATATCAAAAGCTTGGGATGCTGTTTTTGAACTCAATTCTACTTTAAACATCTCCACAACTTTCTCTCTGACCTGCCTGCTGTGTTCCTTTGTCTCCATGATGCTGCTTGCTCTCTAACAAACCCGAACTGGGATTTAATGAAAAACTGATGGAATCTGTTCACTTGGGTGAGTCAGATGTCAGATTATAGCTGGCTTGAATACAAGAATACGTCTTAGACAATGATTTACTTTTTAAAAACCACGAATGAATTTCTACTACTTTCCAGTCAGAGTATGTGAATGCTTTTTCAAGGCACTGTATTTGACTTGTGTCATTATTAAACAAAGCAATACTGGTCTGAAGTCTGCAGGGATGTTTTTATTTTTTATTTTATTTTAAATTCTCTTACATTTCACAATATTTTTTTAATCAACTTCTAAGCGACTAATAACTATTGCTTTCATGTGACACAAAAGAAAACCCCAAAAGACAACTGTAAAAAAATTCAGATGCTTCACTTTCAGTTGCAACAGCCAATCTGACACTTTAAAAGACGCTTTTGTCACTCAGGAATATGCATTTTTGTGAGCAGCAGATTACCATGTCCTTTGTTTGCCGTGTCTCTGATCTCACCTCTACAAAGAAGAAACTCAGTCTCTACTCTATTGGAGTAAATCCTCCCTATATCACTGGCTCCAGGGGAGTAAATCCCATGGACTCCTCTCCGGCAGCTCCGTTGTCAGCTCGTGCCAGGTTGAGGAAGGGTGACAGTGTGATGGATGGCAGCAGGCAAATCCACTCCTCTAATGAGCTTATGAATAAATATATCTTGTCTTGCATGTGCAGATCCACGTGGCCGTGAAATGGATATTTGTTACGCGCTATGCATGCGAGGGTGTGAATATGAATATGCATGTGACATGTATGCAAGTGCACATGTGAGCTTATGATAAGAAATGGTGCAGAAAAAAAAACAAAACTGTCACAACAAAACACTGTGTGAAATGTTCAAAGTTGATATCTATTCCTGAGACTATTAGCTTTTGATTAAGTGATCCACAGAAAATAAAACTAAATTAGTGTTCTTGAGTATGACAGTTGAGTCATGTATTCGATAAATGGATCACGAGCTCTGAATAAGAACAAGAAGCTAGAGTATGCAGCGCACATTTCCTCACTGCTTCTGGAAATGTTCTAATACGCAGGAGTCCTTCTACAGCAATAAATTACCATTTCTGCCACCGTCTCCATTACATACGACCACTCAGACAAAAACGCTGGCACCTACACACGCATGCATTAACACACACACACAGTGATGATGTGGGTGAGAATATACATTGGATCGCTGTCTGCAAACCCAAGCAGAGCTCTGCAGAAACCCAACACGCGCCTCCCGTCTCTATGGCAACAGCAGAGAACAGGGAAAAAAAAAAAAACGGGGGGGTGGGAGAATTGTCCACCTCTCGAAGGTGGTAATAACACATGGAGAGGCCAACTTCATCAACACTAAAAGCCTGCGATGCCTTTGCTTAAACGTAATCAAAGAAGCTCTTTGTCTTGATTGATCTTAGTCAATTTACAGGAGCAGTTCTTCCTGTTTTCAACTCAATTCAACCAGCTTGGCTTTTAAGGACTTAAGTGACCAAGGTTCTGCTACTTTATGTTCAAGCCAGTCTGCTATCACCCAGAGTCAGACAGGGACGATCTGACAGTTTCTTTACATTATAAGTTGCATTTAAAGCTGTTTCATTGAAAAAATTATTTTGCGAATTTTGATTAAAGTGAAACAAAACATATCACTCTTCTATCTATGTGAAAAGGTCAAGCTTATGCTAATGTTTCAAACATTTTCTGCACATTTTCCTCTTCAAAATGTCAGACTTTTCCAGGATCAGGCTTTCGTATTCCTCATATAAATGGCACAAACCATGAAGTCAACTAGTTCTACCAACTGATGCGTTTCCTAGGCTGTGATTCCTACACCTGACTTCACAACTCGTTACTCTTTACTAGTTGAAAGGTTGGAATGATGCGGTGACATCATGAGGTTTGTCCACACCAGTAGCGTGATGATGGTATCGATTACAATTAGTCAGCATTTTGCTCATGTTTTTGGCATTCACCCTCCATTATGCTGTCCAATATCGTCTGTTATAGGCATTTGTACAAATAAAACAAATACTGTACATTAGGTTAGGGCTAACATATTTTAGCCGTAATATGCATTGCAAAAGAGACCCAATCACTGCAATATGTTGCGAAGCTCTGGTTGCCAATCTTGAAGTATGGAATTATATGAAGTTTATTACTTAAAAAAGGCATTCTGTGGTAATTTGATGCGCAAGGCAAAAAAATCTATCTCACGATAGACGCAGCTACTTTTCTTGTCAACCTAAAAAACATGTTGCTGTACACTGCTGCCCAACTGGAGAAATATTCTTTATATGTAAAAAAGAAAATTTTAGCATATTAGTATTTTGTGACACTAGTACTCTAGAAGTACTTAAGGATTGACTCATAGTCATAAGCAAAACAAAAAATGGTTTAATATTGCTCCTAGGGAAATTTGTCTGAAATGATCTGAAAACTACATTTCTTGTAAACAGAGCCAAAATAATAATTGATACATAATATAGGTAAAATTAAGTTGAATAATCAAGCTTTTACATTCATTTAGCATCAGTAATAAGCAGGAGTAAGCGTTGGTTTCCATTTAAAGAATGCTGGCAGAAACTATAGCGCAAGTATTGTTGTATTTTTCATCAAGGCTGTTACACCATGAGAATTCACCCTGGGCCCTTACACTGATGTGTCTTCTGCAGCCAATCGGAAGTGTCGTCTGTAAGCGTTGATGATGAAGAGGATGTTCAAAGATGTTCAGAAAACTACTGACATAGCAAACAGGTGAAAACAAAGAGTGGAAAAATACTGAGATGAGATGGGGAAAAAAAGCTGCTATTTGTGGTTGGATTGTGTAAGAAGGGAAACATCCAAAGTACACAAAAGGTCGGACAACAGGCATATTTACTTTTGGGAAGGCTTTTGTGATGTTAAATGTTGTGTAGCAGAAAAAAAAACAAGGAGCAGGAGGAAAGTTTACCAGAAATCTGCTCATACTGTGCAAAATAGTATTGAGAAGATGACTTAAATTGACAATCTCAAAACAGATGGGAGAAGCAGTGACACAAACAAGTAGATATCTTATTAATTCTAGACCAATAACATGAAAAATAACTAATCATAAAGAGAAGTCACTATGCAAACACATTTTTACTTTGCTTTTCCAAGTCTTTTGACACCGTATCTGTTTGAACCAGAAGCGGGAGGGCTTACAATCACACAGGATGAGAACTGGAGTACTTGAGAGTTGATCAGTTAGCCAGTCCTTACATCTGACCCAGAGACTTGATCCCCGTGTGCTCATCAGTAATCCGGCTCAGAGACCACATATGATTTTGTGTGCAATCCATGTTGACTTGTCAAGCAAATACAATGCAGACCAGATGTTGCTGTGGCACACAGAAGCCGCTGACAGCAAGCGCAGACTGCACGTCCATTAGATACGAGGCCTCTTCCTCCTATTTTATGCATGTGTGCGTGAGCGTGGCTGAGCGCGAGGCTGTCTGCACACGTGCACATGCGGATTCATTATTACAGCCTAGGGAGGATTAGCAGAGCAAGGTGAGGCGCAGCCAGAATTTTAAGAGGGCTACGGAAGGGGTATGATTTCTAAGAATGCTTATTAAGAGAGCTCTCCCGAACACAAAAAAGCTGCTAATTTACCGTTTCACATAGTCTTAGCTGGGCCTGGATTAGAGCCTTGGCAGAAAACAAAGTGATTCTGAAGGTATTTCTGATCCAAGAGGCAGTTTATAATCATAAACACTTTATTTACATAAAGTAAATATTTGTGGGAAAAAAACAAACAAACAAAAAAAAAAACCAGATAAATTGCATTTGCTTTACACAGATGAGAGACAGATGATCTCCCATCACAGTTTGACATGTTACAAACTCAACCTTTATTACGTTTTGTTGGGATTTAGAACAATACAAATGTGTGCGGAATTGTGAAGTGAAAGCAAAGGGATAAATATTTTGTCTGATTTTCTGACTCGATGCAGAGCTCCGTTTGGAGGAAAATTAACTCTATATATCAAACTAAACACACCATCCCCACAGTGATGGCAGCATCACACTCAGGGGAGGCGTTTAGAGGATCTCCTCAGGTTGATGGATAGATGGACGAATGGAACCAAATGCAGGAAAATGCAGGGGAAAAAAGCGGCTAGAAGCTGAGGATGTGTCTGTTTTCTGGATTTTATTGTAGACTTTCAGTTAAAGATTTTATCTCAAGTTCCCACGCTTTTTCATTATTTTTTTAATAGTATTAAAATGATTCAAAACCTCTGCCTTTTCCGATGTTTAAATATAAACCTTCAGCTTGGCATTATTTTTATTAAAATATTTTAATACATCTTATGTTGCACAGATTCACCACATCTCTATGTACTAATTTTTTTTTTTGGTTTAGTTTCGTCTACATTCCAGTAATGTCCCTACTGCGGGCTTTCTAAGCATCTGTCCAGTCTCGTTTACGAACGCTTCATCTGTGATGCGGCGTGGCCTCGTGACTCAGCTGTAAAAGCGCCGTGGCTATTGTTAACGCAGAGCATTTCTGACGCTGTTAACTTTCCTTCCTTATGGATTCCCTCCATCAGCGCGGAAGGGGTTGACGCACAAGAGTGACCGTGAACGTTCCCTCTCAAAGCCCTCAATGAGAGAACTCTTGAATACGGCTGCGAGCTGTAAAGTTACCCGTGAAATCGCTTTAGGAGAGTATCATAATTGGCGAGGACGCCACTTGATAAGGTGGTCTAATAATAGCAGCGCTGCTGTGACCTTTATTCCAGCTGGAGTTCACCCCCTTGAGGAGATATTTATAACCTCCCACTAGAGAACTCCACCCTTTGTCATTGAGAAAATTAGCATGAGCAGGATGTTTAGTTCAGCCTGATGTTATTTAATTAAGAACTTTCTTAAAATAAAAAACAAAACGGCAAACAGAGACGCACTTTGCTGATACTGGCTTTTGATTTCCAGCTGCTCTGATTAACACAAAACAAGAAGCATCAGAGGCCATGAAAAATCTTTAACGTCTGATAAAAACTAATCATTTGCTGCCGCTATGAAACCCTTTGGACCATGACGCCAACAAACGCCTCAAAGCAGACCATGCAGTGACCGAGTAAATACTTTAACAATGGTCAGACGAGAGGTGAATGTTAACGCAGAGGACGGTGTTATCATGACGTCTTGGTGAAATGGTCTGCAATTGATTGGATTTACATGGAAACACAACATTATGAAACCGTATCTCAGTGGGAAACGTTTGCTCAGCTCCCCACCAGCAGGATTCACAGAAAGCACTGAGGTGGTATATGTAACCCACTGCTCTGTTTTGTAAGCAAATTCTTATCATTGCTAATAATAGCACACTGCGGGTTTCTCTTCTCCACTCCACAGCCTTTTCATGTTCCCAGAAAGAAAAGCTAAATATCCAGAAAAAATATATATTTAGGCAAAAAAATAAATAAATAAACCCTTCAGGGAAAGTTATTCAAGTATTCAAATTTAAAACACAGAATAAATGACAATTTTAAATTAGATGTTAGTCTAAGTAAAATTTGCTTACTTTGATGCAAATCTAAATGTGGTGATCTGAAGAAATTAAGACTGAATTAATGTTGGTTGTGTTAATAAAATAAAGAACTAGGCATTTTTATATTTGTCATATTCAAATCACAAATAACAATAAATTGTATTGTGATTTTACCTAAGACATAATAGACTAATGATAAAAAAAAAAAACTCTAAAAAAAGTAATAAAATCATAAGAACATTATCCCAACCTTAAGGCTTGCAAGTGTAAACATCATGCTATAGGATGCTTTTCTGCAAAGGGGACAGAATGATCACACTATATTAAAGAGAGGACAGATGAAACCATGTATGGCGAGATTTCATAATAACAATCTCCTTCCCTCAGTCAGAGTACTGAAGATGGATCATGGTCGAATATTCTAGCGTCATAATGGCCCAAAACAAACTTTCAAGATAAAGCAGAAAAACCTTTGCAAGAAGTATTTTACATTCCTGGAGTGGGCTAGCCGTTCCCCAGACCTGAACATGAAAGAAGATGCTTGTAGGAAGCTAAAACGTCACGTTGCCCAGCAACAGCCCTGAAACATGAATGATCTAAAGAAGATCTGCATGGTGGAGTGGGACGAAATCTCTGCTGCAGTGTCTTCAAACCCAGTAAGGAACTGCAAGAAATGTCTGAACTCTCTAATCATGAACAAAGTTTGTACAAAAACTTCAACAGTTATTTGAAATGCTTGTTTGATGCAATAAAATAAAAAAAAATACTTATTTAAAAATCATACAATGTAATTGTCTGGAATTCCAGGGTTTCCCCCAGTGTATTATAAGCCTCCTTTTGATACTTTCACAGCTTTACGTGTACCTATGATGACAATTACAAACCTCTTCATTCTTTGCAGATGAGGAAACGTAAAAAAAAAAATAATAATAATTGGTGTATCCAACTTATTTTCCTCACTGAGTAAAAAAAGCAAACCAGTCAAGACATGGCGTTACTCTGTAACTGACTTCTATGCAAACAGAGCATTAATCCAGAGAAATGAGCTATTTGTTATACAAGGATGTTTTGCCAGAAGAAAAATATTGTTCCAATAACGCCATACAATAATCATGTTGTAGATGACACAGCAAACACATAAAGAATGGTGAACTGGTCAGAGGGGCCCAAAACTTTGTCTTTGGTCTTGCAAAACAACTGTGGCAACAAACTAGCACTGAGCATACCACCTCCATGGTAGAACATGTAGTGGCTTCATTTAAAGGATTTTCATTAGTGTTATTAAACCCAGAGTACGAGTGACTGAAAGGCTACAACAACACATGGCTCGTATGCAACTTAATTAAATTCCCCTCCTAACGTTTCACAGTCAGTAACAAAGTGATGCGTTTGGGGAGGGGGAGACAGTAGTGCTGTCAACGCCTGATATATGACCAGGCTGTCAGGCAAAGCGAGACAGTGTCCACCCGCCTATGACGGCCGCTTCTGTAATCAACACTGCAATCAAGTGTTAAAGCCGGTCAGAAGCTGCATCAGGAATCTGAAAGCCACACAGGCACAGTATAATACTCCAATTCAAAAACATCACACAGTGAAAATTTGACATTAACCTTCTGTCTGCCTTTGATTTGTCAAGACTTGTCTTTGGAGATTGATACTTTTATTTGACACAGAGGATGACACGGGAAAGATATTGAGCAATTACAGAAATCAATATGAACCTGACTTGCTATCGAGGATGCATGGCTTTTAAACTCGCAGAAGTGGGTGTAAATTTGGACAACAACTGTTCAAAGCTGTTCAAATTGTCATTTGAATAAATATGACATGAAGGGCACTGTCTACAGCCTACATGGGACTTAAGATGTATAAAAGAAAGTAATTATGGGAAAAAACCTAAGTAGCAAGACAGCACCTTAACATTTTAGGAGTTTGTTTAAGCTAAGAGACCACATTCTAAACGACAAGTGTAAAATCTGATTTCACACTTGTTATTGAGTTGAGGGTTTTCCAAAAACTTAATGTCAGTATGTTTTAATCATTCATACCAAAACCAGGCCTGGTGTGTCTGGGATCAGTCTTCTGTTATAACATTCAGTCGGGTCCAAGTTTTTTTTCTTATTAAATCTTTCATTGGGAAAGCATATGGAATATTACATTAGTAGGAATATATGAAATGCTTTCACATTTTTTGACTTTTTGTTTCAAAAACATTGGAAATTAGGGGTGTGGGATGTAGAAAGTATCTCTCAGTACTATTAGAGAGAAATACAGTTTTTCCATTGTATGATCTCTTGTACAACATTTATCCAATATTCAGTTGGTGCTTCAGGGTTGAGCCATCTCCTCTTGAGGAATCTTTTCACTGAAAGTTTTGTCACCATCAGAGTTATGTCCATGTTTTATCAAAGCTGTTGATTTGAGCTGAAGCTAAGAACTAGGAGGTTGTCTTCCAGCTTTGTTATTCTATCTAGTTTGTGCAATGCACCAGTTGTTCTGACAGCAAAACAACCCAACAGACTGATGCTGTCTAAACATGATTCCGATCATTTAGACACAAACAGTTCAATGTTTTTCTCATCTTTGTTCCTAATCATAGTTTTGAAATCTCATTAGCTTATTACAAGCTAGAAATTAGAAAAACGAAATGTTTTGTTGAAAATTTTCACAATGAGCTAACATATCCTTAGGGAGTTTACTGTTTCAATATGTAATATTTTAATGGATTGTGTACTTAAAGTGGTAAATAAATCAATTGATGAGACAATGCTGACTGTGTCCATCAATGATATTCAACCACCACAAAGCAATACTGGATCTGAGAGCGGATGCTGTCTGTTTCCCAGCCTGGCTCCATCAGGCTCAACCACGCCATGAGGAATCCTAATGCGAGGAAACCTTCACTCACCACTGACTCAATAAACATGGCTTTTTAGCAGCGCTCATTTTAATATTCCTAGCATCATTGCCTTCTGCATTTTGAATGACAGCTGACAAAGTAAGCTCATCAAAGCCCTCTCCAGGTGGTGGTACTAAGTGGTGTGAAAGCCGGCTGAAGGCGCCTCATCAAAAGGCATTCACCTGAGACCGGCAATAGCAGCTGCTGATGAGGTGTTTTTCTGGCAGACAGTGTTATTGAGACATTCTGTTCTGTTCACAGATGAGCTAACAGCCCCCCGGGACCACGCAGGGAGGCAGGGATGCCTGCAGCACCGGAGCTAGAAGGAGGAACCGCGTCCCAGCATAACGACAGGGGTGACTCCGGTGTGCCACAACAAGCTGCTGCCAATTGCAGAGCTACATGGAGGAAACTACTCCCCACCAACTTCGACGCGTTTACGCAACCATATGCTACAAATGATGCTCCTCTCTAGAAGGAAAAGTGAGACGCACATCAGTAGGAGCAAACACCATTAGCCGCCCACAGTTTATGCTTAGACACACGCTCACATACGCACGCGCTTCTACAGACATATACATACACACGCTGAAAGACAATTGAA
This sequence comes from Brachyrhaphis roseni, assembly GCA_903066815.1. Taxonomy (NCBI): domain Eukaryota; kingdom Metazoa; phylum Chordata; class Actinopteri; order Cyprinodontiformes; family Poeciliidae; genus Brachyrhaphis; species Brachyrhaphis roseni. Next base: position 10,573 of record CAEFZY010015361.1, read on the forward strand.
TGCTTGCCCACGCTGACGCATGAAACAGACCAGCTCGCCACGAAAAAAAAAAAAAAACACTTACATTATCACACTCTGGTTGATTCACAGGCCCTCGAGCCCACACTGTGATTAGTTCAGCCCTTTGACAGATGCATCAATTCACAGAGCAAAATTACTTTTCTTACTCTCTTCCCATTAGCCCCATGTCTGCACAAGCGTCACTCGAACCGGCGGTCGACACAGATGCTCCAGCTGTGAGCTAAGACAGCAGACAGACTCTGGCTGAGCAAAGGTGGAGCAGCAGGTGAAAGAGGGGCTGGTGGACAGGGAGGGAGGAGAGACGGCAGGGCGGGGAAAGAAGGATGGGGGGCATTTGCAGGCACATATGGAGGAATGAATCAAGCGAAGGAGGGTGTGGCCGGGCTCACCATTTTCAAACCAGACCTCGCATTCCTGAAGGCTCGAGTACGGCACCAGGTCCCCTCCTTCCAGCGGCACGAGCAATCCTTCCTCCCCGAGCGATGACCAGTTCATCAAAGACGGAGGGGAGAAATGATGGAAGAGATCAGAAGGAGGGAAAAAAAAAGCAGCTGCTGTGAGGCAGCGTGGAGGATGAGTAGAAGGGGGAGAGGAAGCTCTCCCTCTCGCTTCCACTTGTCTCCCCTCTGAAGAAATCTCCACAGGTTTCAGTGGCGATGCTGCCGCTCAGCTCAGGCGCAGGAAGTGATACGGAGCCAGGCAGCTTTAGCAGTGACGGGAGGAGCGAGAGGAGGAGGAGAAGGAGGAGGGAAGGAAGAAAGGATGAGGAGAAAGGAAAAGTGCAGCAGTCACCGTGCCACTGGGGAAAGAGGGAGGCATGGAGGTGACAACTCCGCTAGTGGAGCATGTACCAAAACTGTCAAGTGACAAAAATCCTCACTACTGCTAAACAAATCTGAGCTTAAAAAAAAAGAGAAAAAACAACAAGTGAAATTTCCTGCGTTGTTAGAGAAAGGTGAGCTCCCCGTTTAGCTGTGTGACTGCATTAGCGCTCACTGTGTTATGTATGGATGTGAGAGGTGCACTCTCTCTACAGGAGCAGGAGCCCAGGTCTCCAGCAGATGAATGGTGCAGTGCTGCTGTTCTCATAGCAACCACAGAGCAAAAAGGAGGGGGAGGAGAAGGGTGGGTGCTGAGGCAGGGAAGAAAATGGCATAAAAAAGGGGGAGGGCATTATTAAAGGGACACGGTTTTCTTGTTCAGGAACGGAGCTTTGGGGACAGATCAGATCAGGAGCAGAAAATACAAAACAAAACAAAAAAAAAACAAAACAAGAACGAAGGATTTCAATACACTCACTCGAGCTTCCTCTTGGGCTCCAACATCTTGTCTGTCCTTGTTTCACCCTTGAAAGTCTATTTGCACAGCTGCAGCCATGTTTTATGGCTACTTAGAGGTTCAAATCTTCTGGGGGTGGCCACTTTATTGAGCACTGCCCTCGCTTTTGTTGAAGTTAACACTAGTAAGGCTGTGAGGCTGCAGTTCTGTTTTATTAATCTCATTTAGTGACAGTTATTCCCCCAGAGTGACATCTCCAGAACCCTGAAAATGTTACCAATGAGCCTTAAAGAGGTGCCACAGTTAAAGGTCAAGCTCCGACAATGTACCACTAATTAAATACAATGCAACTGAGACACAGGAGCACGTGAGGTACACAGTATGCAACCGATTTCACTAAGACGGGCATCTTCAACTTAACTATTAGAAACAATGTAAATTGAGAAATCAGCAATATCAGTCAAATCAGGAAGTTTGACTTATTTGGCTTTTGTTTTTTTTAATAAATAATAATAATAATAATAACGATAAACAATATTATCTTTGTGTTGGCCATCTATGTCACTCCTCTGCTTTACTTGTAAGATAACTTTACAGAAAACTACAACAGTAACTAATTCACTGTTCAGTTTTAGACTATGTTTGAAATTATTGCTTGAACTTATTGCATGTTTGAACTTACTTATTGTTTAAGAAACCTTTACAGAGAAGGAAATAAAGAAAATACATGTAGAGGGAGCACTTGTAGGAATTTAACTCTAGCATGAACATAGTGCAACATATCTACATTTTCAGAATCAAGATTTGTTTGGTGTTAAATAAAGAATCATATTGCAGCAGTTGACATTTATGTTGCAGTCACAGCAAGAATCATAAACAGGACATCTAATCGTCATGTATTCTCAAATGTAAAATGAGATCTAAGAATTCTATATGTCATAAATAAAAGGTAAAAGCAATTTTGCTAAGCAGCAAACGCCAAGTTGAATTCAAACTGTCGAAGAAAAAAAAGTTTATTCATAAGGATTTAAATCATAAATTAATCGGTCTGAGACCAAGATTACAATAAGGACAAGGGATCGTACAACCCAAAGTGCATAGACAAAGATTTTTCATATTTCATTATTTTATTCTCAGCTGAAGTAACTGGCTAATGAATAAAAATATATATTTTCAAATGTTTGACATTGATTTGTTTATACTTTAACAGACAACTCACAGCTGAAACGAACAGATGTTCCAGTCCGGTGGATTCATAATTTCATCACTTGTGCTGTAAATCTAAAACAAACAAGTCTGTTGTGCCCTTTAGATAAAACAAAAGGTCCTTCAATATTTTAAAGATAGTTACAAAAAAGTGATATTTGCATTTCAGGACATTTTATCTCTCAAATGTTCAGATTGTCTAGCGTCTACAGCCTAAGTGTTTTATCGCCGGTTTTATACAGCTACTCCTGAGGACATCCTACTTATATTTCACTCCTCTTTCCTCTTAACCTTGCGACAATGGAGCTGCAAATGTCACATTTTCTTTCAGAGGAACAAATGATTCTACAGTGGCAGTCACTGTCAAAAGAGGGAAATAATGTCAATAATTGGAGAGCGATTTTCTCGAGGTGCGGCGTTGGCCTAAGGAGGCGTGGAGATTGAGATGTCAAAAATGTCAATGTTCATTGCAAAAATGTCGCAGAGGACACAAATGCCTCCTAAAACACGAGACTGTCCAGGGACGCAGGGAGAGAGCGAGGTGTCCCAGATGTCAGGGTTTGTGTCAAAAATACATTGTGTGGGAAAAGATCATAACATCCTCTGACATGGTATTCTGCTGGACGGATTTAGAGAATATTCAAAATAAGAGGAAGTCAGAACAACGATACAGAGACTTTTGCACAGTTAGAGTCATATTCAGTCATTTTATATTCAATGTCAGTACAAAATGTTTTGACCTGTACGTACTAACTACAAACGGTTTCAAATGATATTTTTCTGTCTAATTGAGGTGTGAAATATATATATACATTTCAACAATGCAGGACATTTTTTATTTTTAAAAGGTGAAAAGGGTTGACTCTCTAAATGAAACTCACTTCTTAGAGAACATAATAGGGTTCACCTCATGGTTCCCAACACCATAAGCATGGTTATATGACTCATTAAGATATCATCAATTCCTAACATCACTTTACACGCCAACCAAGGTTCAGGCCTTTTGGTCTTGTTGTTTATCCTTTGCATAGACACAACAGACGCTGAACTTCAGACATAATCCTAGATGCTTCCACTGTGCTCCTTAAGTGCGCCTTAATCATCAAGCCCAGTGTTGGAATGAATGACCTATTTTTATTCTTTGGCATTTGACTCAAATAGAGTTTGAGTTTCTTTTACCATGACAGGTATGAAGGATATTTGTATTTCTGTTTTAACCTTACTTTTAAATATATATATATATTTTTGTTCTTGTTGATATCTTGCTGTATTTCATTAAATTGCACAGCACTTTGGTCAACATCTGTTGTTTTAATGTGCTATAAAAATAAACTGGCATTAATTAGGGGGGAAAAGGACCTAAGAGCCATAGAGCAAACAGAAAGTCTTGCATGCGCTCTAATCAACATGTGCAACCATTGTACTAAAAGTCAAGAATTTAAAGAGAAGAACAGCAGTAAAACCTTCTACTCCCGACTACATCAGGTGGAAACATCTATCAAGACGCCTGGACAAGGGTCACTGTGGCTTAGAAGCAAGTGAGCCAAGTGATACATGGCCAGAGGATTCTCAAACACCCCAGAGATAATTTAATCTCCAGCTATGTTATGCAAGTATACCTTTTATCCACACATTCAGTCCATGTTTGTATGTATAAAAGGGGGTGTAACTAAATTGCAGTAATGTAACCATCAAAACATTCTGCTGAGGGAACGCTCTTACACCGCAAAAAAACCCAACAAAAATATTGGATTGCAGTTAGTTTACCCACAACATATGGTTTCAAGTCACTTCAACTTAATCCACACATATGGGAGATGAAATGGAAGTTAAAATAATTGTACAATTGAAACTACAGCTGAAGCTTTAAAACTCTAGTTCATTTGGCTCAGACATAATGAAAGAAAAACAGGTTGCTAAACAGGAGCTAAAGCTAATCATTGCATATAAAAACACAGGAGGAACGTCCAGAGAGCCATTTTTGATTAAAATGATTTTCAGCCATTTTGTGCTGATGGAAGACGAAACTCTACTGCAACAGGAAGTACGTTATTAACCTTTTTACACAAACTACTACAATCAAAGGAATTTTTGTGTAAAAAAAATGACTTCTTTGTACTGAAAAACAATGGAAAAAGCTGATTCATGCACTAATATGTTAGAAATATAGATCTTTAACTATTTATGAAGATGATACTCATTAATGTGGTCTTTCCAGGTACAGTAAACAACATTTTCTCCAAAAACAAACTCTAGGACTCTAAGAGACAACAGGCTTGTTTACACATGATTTTTATCTGCACACAGGAAAATAAGTCTTTAAAAAGATTTGAAAGCAAACTTTTCTGTCATCTCCTTTTGGAAAATCCAAAATAGCACCAATTAAGGCTACTGACTCAAAGATGCAACATTCATCAGAAGTAGATAATTTACCCTAGTTCACTGTTCTGCAGGACCGCCCACATAGTGATCAGATCTGACTCAGCAGTACTGTACACTGTGCTCTGTTAATCCTGACCCTTCTGACGAATATTTGTATGCCCACATCAGTGAATACCAGGTTCTTACCACGGTAAATGTTACTCTGTGACTCAGACAAGATACATCTTTAAAATTTTAAAACACAGACTTTAAATTTCCAACACACAACTGTCAAAACTTAAAATTAAAAGTGCGAGAAATATTGATCATAGCAATGGTCTGGTTCAAATGCAGTTTTTTCCCCCCACTTTTATATAAAAATCCATGGGGAGACTATAATTGTATTGATTGCAACCATTAATTAGAGAGGAGCAGTGTAATCGGCAGATAGACATAGAAATAATTCCCTTTAAATGTTTGAGAGTGGAACAGAGTCAATCAATCATCTGGGGTGATAATCTCTGGTGAGCCCGACACTTGACTGCGAACAAATAAGTAATCAGTGATTACAGCTCATAACAATCAGGCGGTGAGATATCACTGCGAGAACAAGGCACTCATTTATATTAGACAACACTGGATAAAAAAAACAAAAAAAAACAACAAAAAACATTAAGAACCGGTATAATATGAAACATGCAACAATGCAAATGTGTATGTATTGCATAGGAAAACATACAGGAAATGTATTGTCCCTAATCCATTTTATCAGCAGATCTATGGAAACATTCAAAAAAGTGTAGCCACTGTACAGTCCATACAGGTCTCCAGTAGTTGCTAGCTTACTTAGTATCTTCCAGACAGCATGAAATTATACTATGGCTACACAGAGTGTGATTATAGTTCTTCACAGATGATTCACTATTACAACATTTAGAGTTTTCTGTGGTGGAAAAACACAATTCCATTATTATAACCCATAATACCCAGTGCAAACCAAGAATACTCATTTCCAATCCCTCCAGTGTTTTTGAAGAGATGTACTGTTGTTTTAATGCGAGAAAAATACATTGTGTCAAAGTTTTCAACCAAAATTAATTTATTTCCATATAAAGAGCCAGATTTCTTTATAAGACTCATCTCAGTTTTGAAAAACCTTTTCAGTGGTCTTTTTGGGTCTTTAACTGCTTTGGATCTAGATTTCTGTCTTTGTGCATAACAATGGCAACACATCATGCGCCGTGCAATTGAAAACAGAGACGTATGCATATACATAAACATACATATGGATATACATAATTGGTACTGTAAACAATAAGTTTACAATAATAAGTAATAACAGCAGTATAATAAGCATATTCTCATGAGAATATAAGTATTTTATAGAAATATGTTTTGTTGTATTTGTTTTAAAGTGAGACTTTTATTTTAGTTGTATTATAACTGTGGAACTTTTTCCACAAGCTAGAGACTTTAAGGGGCTGTTTGCCTGATCCCCTTTATTAACCCTCCAGGAAACAGGCAAAACACAAAGATTAGAGTGGGATCAATTACCCGTAAAACAGCAAAGAGAGGGAAGAAGTACTACTAATGTCATCCTGATCATTCAGAGTGGGGCATGGAGTGCTTCTGATTGGTCAAGTGATCTCACCACCTTATTTCTCACTAGGTTGTCTCACTTTTAGTCTCAGCAGCCGCTCCTAAAATCTGTTAACCTCAAGCTGAATCACAGGAACAGTTGTTGCTGAAAATAAACACAACATTAAAATGCTGTTATTCGTGATCGCTCTGGACGCTACAGTGAGGGTGTAGTGAATGATCTGCCACCTCTGACCGTCTCACAGCTCTGGGATATGAACAAACTGTGACACGACCGGATTTTCAGTGAGACTGACTTCTGTATTTTAGATTAGTGTACTGCACTGACAACCAAAGCAAGAATGTTACTGCAGAGGGAGTGAGCAGGAAAGACTACCACGATATCAACTTCTGTCATGACTAGTATGATGAATATAATCCTTAAAAACTTACAATATTTATTATAACTATCAAAACTAAAGCTATTGAGTACATTTTTTTCTGTGCTTTGAATGCACAGTGTATGTATTGATCTAGAGAATAAGATGTTGTGGTGAGAAATCCAAAAATCACCTCAGAACAAAAGCATGAGACCAAGTGAAGATGTTGACTGGTGTTGGTCAAAGGGTGCTAGCCATCCCTCCATGGGCCACTCAGAAAGGAAGACGTCATGACTCCAAAAGCAACATAAAATGCTAGTTTTGAACTTTGAAATGCACTCAGAGACAAAGGTATTAACTTTTGAAGACATGTTGTGTGGTGTTATCCTAAATTTTAAGGGATTGCCTTTAAAACCTTCAAGATGAAGTATATCATCCCAAATATGAAGTATGTGGGTGGTAGCAACATGATGTAAGATGATGAAGAGGGGGGACTACAGAAATTCACAAAGTAGATGCAAATACAAGCAAAGAGGCAATTTAGAGGTCACTCAAAAAGTTAAAGTTTTAACTTTACCTATACAAATATAGGTATTTTAAACCCTATAAAAAATTATGAGAAGACAAGTAGCAACATAGCCTATGAAAGCTTGGTTTAGTAAACCCAGTTTTGTTGAGAGGAAGGGGCAAAAAGCCCAGTAAAGTGTTGTGAGTAGCTTGTGAAATAAAACCTGAAAAGTCATACAGCTTAAAATAGAATTCTTCCAGATACAAAATAAAGGTATGTAAATTGTTGACTCTATAGAAAGTATTGGAAAATATCTCTTACTTTTCAGAGATTTAGCAAACAGAAATAATTCTGATTCTTTTAATCCTAAAAAGAGTATGATCTTCAAATGTGGGCTTTTTTTAACTTACGGTACTTAATACAAGGACCTGTTTTTTTCTTGAAAAATGCCACAAAGACAACTGGAGAGAAAGACCAAAATCAACAAAAATGCTGAAATATAAATAAACACTCGACCCTTCAAGCATCTGAAGCCCCTCTCAAGAATCGTCACACCACCAGAGGGGATTAAATCAGAAACTCAATGATTCTCCTAAAAGGTCAGTGCCTTCATTGCATTTTCATTCAATCACAGCCTTGAATAGTAAGTCCTCAACAGTCCACCGCTCTGCCTCCCTGCAGCCAATCAGGAGCTGCGTAGAGAAGAAGTCACTGACGGGCTGCGGTGGACGCTGGGGAGTCACTGTGGATGATCAGCGTGCGGCATCCTTCACTGCAGTTCGCTCTCTGGTGCATTGCTCTGCCATCACTGCTCCTCTCACCTCTGCCATGGGAGGTGTTCCAGCATGTGACGCCAGCACTACGCTCAGACTGATGCCGTCGAGCTGTGCCGGATATGGCGCTGAGTTGAATTAATTAAAGGCTGAGAAAGCCGAGGTGTTTGCGTCCGAGCGCAAGCTGGTGCTCAAGGCCACTCGAGAGCAGACGGGTCTTTGAGGACTTGAAGGACGGCGGGCACCAGGAGGCAAGTTGTCATTTGGTCAAATGAGGTGAAGGAAGAGCTGATTCACCTTTAACTGTTGTACAGACCCTATGGACGTCATAGGGTCTGTTAGCTGAAGACATTCATTTAGTTATGTATGCAATGAAACATGATTTTTTTAGGTGACTTTTTTAATTAAACAAAAAATAGTGATGTTACCAACAAATCAATATAGCAGTCTCAAAAAGTTTAAAGCTGCTTAAATCTTAAAACTTTTAGTTCCAGGCAGCTAGATTTTCTAGTGATATTCTGATTGTAGCAAACACCGCCCACAGAAGGTGACATTTTGACTTATTGTTATACGTGAACACGGCATCATCTCCAACATTCTGCTGTCATGCAGTGCATGGAAGCGTAAAGACCTTGATGGGGTTTTATAAGCTTCCAGCTGGAGTCTGGAATCCCTCTGAGTCACCCACACAGACTATGTTTGTTTTCTGATTGAGAGAGCTAGACAGTTGAATCACTTGATTATTTTTGTTGCCTTAATTATTAATACTGACTTAAGGCTTCAGATGTTGATAAAGCCACAATAAGATTTTTCAACTTTAAGGTGTTTTAATGTTGAGAGCTTGAGGACCTTAGAGGATCTACTTTTCGACAAATGCAACTCATTTGGGCAATAACAGATTGGAAAAGCGCAGCCTAGACCAATTAGCCTCAATTCTCACTGCTTAGAGTCAAAATCTAATGTAAAAAGCATGAATGCATCCTGCCTTGTGGCAATTGTTTAGGCTGTTGGTGGTAATATAATGATGTGGGGCACATCTTGGTCCCCTCGGGACCAGTTAGGTGTCATTTCATCCCCTCAGTCCAACCTGGTGTACCAACTGACAATGCCTCTCCTCTTATGATCACAGTATACCATATGGCTATTCCAGTAGGATAATGCACCATTTCACAAAACTCAAAACATTTCAAAGCTTTTACAAACATAAAGATGAGTTCACCGTACTCCAACAGCCTCCATAGTCAACAGATCTCAATCCAATAGGACAACTTTTGGATGTGGTGAAACAGGAGGATGTAATACGGTTGTTCCGCCAAAAAATGTGCAGTTTTCACACTAATATGAAGCAACATTTTTGAGAAATGTGTATAATACCTTCGTGAATCTACGCCAAAAAGAATTAAGCTGAAAGAGGTTTCTAATTAATTACCAGAATAATGTACCTAATAAAGTGGCCAGTGCTTGTGACACACACAAATGTTCCATAGAAAGAATTTTCACAAAATAAACAAGTTTTAGGCTGTTTACAAGCATAAATCTACTTGGTATTATCTGTTATTGAATTCAAATAGCTTAAAATTGCAAAATACCTTTAAGGCAAGTTCAAAGTAAAACAAAAAGCACTAAAATATGTATATGTTTCCTTTAAGAGTATACATGTAGATCAAATAAGTATACAGATGAAGAACAATATCATAACAGTGGAAACATAAGGTCAGTTTTAAGATATGAAAAATCGTCAAATCCTAATCGGAAACTTAAAAATGAAAAGCGGCCCCTAAGACGAGCTTCACCTGCCTGGTGTAATATCTCAGGCCAGACAATGGCATGTGCCACAGTCCATCAAAGAGACCTCTCCCTGTGTCAGCCTCAGAAATAAGAATAGAATAAATGAGACAGCACAGCAAATCATTAATCAGGCTATTCTTGGCTGTCAACGACACCGGTACATACACAGGTGTTTATACACACACACCCACACTGTGGCTCTGAAAAATTCACTTTTATTCCTACAGATGAAAGCAAAGCTATGGAGTCAGACTGCCATGAACCATTACAGACAAGAAAATGAAAACAACTCAGACAAGCCCAGAGAGAGAGAGAGAGAAAAAGCAAAACAAGATTTGACCCGCTAACACTTACTTGTTCCGAATTTAAGATCTTTGAGCTCAAACCCTTTAAAAGCAGCTTTTCTTTGAATCTCTGTCTGACTGTTAAAATGAAGAAAAGTGATGGTGTGTTTTAAACCATTCTGTACGATGTCAAAATCACACTCCCTGTGGCATATTAAGAATGATCTAAAGGGGGTGCTAGTCTGGTGCACCCTAGTGGTGACTCCTGAATCACGCTTCTATAATCCCACTATGAAAATACAGAGGCATCCAAAAGCATTCCTGACCTACAAAGGGACTCTGTGTGAAGACAACACAAAGTTGTTCATAATTGTAAAGTGGAAAAAAATAAAATGCATGTTTTTAAATCTTTTCATTTAAACATCTGAAAACTGTGGCAAGCATTATTCAGCCCGTTTTACTCTGATGATACTAAATAAGATCTGGTGCAAAGGATTGCCTTGATAATTCAGAAATTACAAATCTGTCCTTTCTGGAGGAAACCAATCACTAAAAGAAAGACAATAAGAGCTCCTGTGTGAGTAACAATGTAGTGAAAACATCAAGCTTCTTTTGTAAGATAAGACCAAAATGTAACTTTTGACCTTTATGTAAATCTAAAAGTAGCAAAACTAACACTGAAAATTACCCCTATGGACTCAAAGCAATGGCAGTATATTGCTATGGGTATGATGATGAGGAGATGGATTGATCTAAAAAAAATAAATAAAAATAACAGTTTGAGGTTGTTAAGGTTGAAAAATGGAAGATGGAAAATATGGTAAATTTCCAAAAACCTGCCATGAGAAAATTAAGTTGGGAAATCCAAATATCCATCCATCCATTATCTAGAACACTTAACCTTGCAGGGTAGCGAGGGGTGCTGATGCTTATCTCCAGAGGTCAACGGGCAAGAGGCATGATATGCCCTGGACAGGTCACCAGTCCATTGCAGGCCAACACTCAGACAAACAACTATGCACACACACACCCACCCCCCACACGCACACACACACGCCCCCAAAGAGAGGATTTAGAGAGACTAGTTAACCTAACAGTCAAGTTGTTTGGACTGGTGTAAGAAGACGGAGTACCTAGGATCTTCTTGCTTCTTTCCTCCTACTTCACAACTATGCAGCACTGACAGAAAAGAAATCATGGTTGTAACATCAGTAAATATTTGAGGCACTAGATGTTTGAGGCTCCGCTGGCACTGGGCGAGGCCTGGCAGTCGATACTTCATTTCATAATGTGAAATCTGATCCAATGTTAAGCTTTAGATGTGCTGTGCTGCCTGGTTGTACCAAACCCACAACGCTCCCTAATATAAAAGCAGAACAAACATGACACAGTCTCATATTCCAGCTAATGGGGAGACACAGCGGAGGCAATTTTCCACATTCTCTGAATGTCAGAGATGAGTGTGGAAGGAAACAATTAGTGAGAGGGGATAAAGAAGATGAAGGAGGACAGAGCTGACCGCAGCTTGGAGTCCATCAGCTGTTCTTCACGATGCCAATTAGATTGGGCTTTAGTGATTACAAGAATTGGAAATAGCAGTGTTTACTACAAGCTTTATTATTCTGCTCAGCATTAGTGGGTAAGTGATCCAGTAAACGTTTACTGCTCATTAACAACACACCCCTTTTTCCCACTTGGACACTTAAAAACTCACAAACTCTGACCTGAATTAGTGCGGTGGGGTCTGTACTCATAGTTGTATGGTTAGAGGAGGGAGAAATAGCATAATGGGGCTTTGGAGGAGGACAGTTACAGAAAAGGCATTGAAGACCGAGCTGAACTTAGCTTAGCCCACGTTCATGTTGACTGTAATTGTCCCGCCAGCGGTACCTGTGAGTTTCTTCACCGGCTGCAGCCTGACACCGATGGCCTGGTGGGCGAGCAGTGGGGAGGAGGGCAAAGAGCGCGACACGCCCTCCATGATGCGAATGTGCTGCATGCCCTCGGTCATGGAGAGCGGGGGAACGGCGTAGTCTCCCTCGAAGGCACAGTCGCTGTCTATGCTGCCACCTTCAGAACAGGAGAGAGAGAGAGATGTTTGTCTTGAATGGAGCATTAAAAATGCATAACGCCGTGATGATGTTGGGAGAGATGCAGGATCAGTATCTGCTATAAAAACAAAGAAATGTCACGAACACATTCATAGAGATGACATTTAACTGAGAAAATGGCATTTAATTCTAAAGAAAGTTTTCAGTTAAATAACATGACAAAAAATAAGGTGGACAAGCAAATAAAAATATACAATGATTTAAAGAAAGCACACCATGTTTCACTTTTATGGTTTATTATATAAGAATATCATCATTTGAATTTTACCAGGTAGCCAAGGTTAATAAGCTCAAGTTTGTTAAAAAAAAAAGAAACAACACGACAGAATACACACTAACTAAAAACGTCACTTCCAGAAATATACAATGAAATTAAGCCAATACAATCCGACAATATAAACAGAGTAAAATTTCTTTAAATTCAGTTTATAATGCAAGCTGGTAAAGTTTTAACTCTGCAGCAATTTCTCCTCCAACAATTTGTTTCTGTGCAGTTCTTAAACAAACTGGCCAGATGAAGACTGAAAATCAATCAAAATCACATAAGAATGGTTGATCCGCCAAAGAATAAAGTGGCATGGTATCTATTTCTCTTAATTTTGCCATTTTGCTGTACATTTTGATTTAATTGGAGAAGGTTTACCCTTACAATCTAACATAAATCAGAGTTAAGGCTGAACTTATTCATACCTAAAATTTACGCTTAAAATCAATATTTTCCTATTATTGCTGTGCTTTTTCTTACCACAAGTAATTTAAACAAATTGGGGCAGCCCAGACAGATTCCTGATGTGAATCTGTTAGAGAAACCGTGACAAGGAGGCCTTCCAACCTGGTTAAGATACCAGTAGAAACATGACAAAAACTTAGTCAGTGGCTTTAAAAGGGTTTGATTGATGCAAATAAAGAATTTCCTCTGTTTTTAATACCGTTCAGAATAATAGAAAACATTGCTATACATTTTTTATTTAAATATTATCTATTATTAATAGCTACCGTTTTATTACTTTTTGAGAAATGCCCATGTCATTTTTGTGTGATAGCAAGATAAATTAAGGTGACTAAACTGATAAATGCTTTGACTTTGGCATAAGCAGCAGATTTTTTTCTCAATGATTAAAACTAATGTTCTGCCAAATCCTCCTAACTCTAGCACTGTTCAATTAGCAGTTAATTCTTTTGGGTGTTATCGAGTTGTGTTGATTGTTTTCTCCTTATATCTTCAGCAGCTGTATAAAGTGTATGCTCTTTAAATGGGGTGTTTCACCACTGGATTGTCCCTGGATCCTATCAGTGCATCATCTGTATTGAGTGTAAAGGCTAGCATGACCTAAAAGCAGAAACAGCCCTGCAGGCAACATGTGCAGCTCGCATTCGCTTTTACAAACAACAGCCAATGCAACCTCTAATCTCACTGGAAAACAATACTCCACATTTCATATATAATAGAGGGGCATTTTCTAACCACATGAAATGTGTTTAGAAAGATCAAAAAAAAAAAAAAAAAAAGAGCACAGTCATGACCGTGCGACTGTTTCACAGGAAAGCTTTCACAATGAGCAGTAATTGCAGGGTATAACCAGCCACTCGCTATCTTTAATCAACTCTACGCTGCTTCGAAAAGCATAAATTATAACAATTCGGGATTCTTAAAAGATTACACACTCGCATCATTCAGTTTTAAAACACCTTCAACGGGAACTATTTTGTGGCTTTAGATCCCTGCAGAGAGGCTTGCAAAACTAACTGGTCACGCTACAGTTTCATATCACGCAGCAGCTGCAACAGTGAGACAAGAAGTCATTATCAAACACCGGTTTGTGACAAGTCCCAGAGGAAGTCTGGGTGGCTGTTAGAAGCGGCTGCTGCGAGAATGAATACACGTGTATGAAAACATTTGGTGTGAATATCAAACACACACACACACACGTCTCTTTGTGGCTCTGGATTTGCTCCAGTCATTCATTGGGAAAAGAAAAGGGGGGGAAAAAAACATGGGAAAACAACAGCCAAGAGTCATGGTTACTTCCAAGAGTATGGAAATTGTCCACATGTATGCAGACTCTGCAGGGAAAACCAGAGAGGAAACTTGGTATTTTGGTTTCAATTATCGGTAGTCCAGATCCAACTCAATTCTTTTCCAACCCAACCCCAAAAAATGAAGAAAACTCTCAGTTATTCTATCATCAACCAATTAGTAACCACAAGGCTAAAAAATGCAACATGTTACTATAAAGACAACAAAGTTGTAAAAGAGTAGAGAAATTTACTGGCTGACTGGAATTGGGTGATTTTAGGATTGACTGTTCAGTGGAAAACTAAAAGTTAGTCCTTTTTTCTGGTCTGTGAATACACCATATAAGTGCTATCAGCTCCCACTAACCAGACCACTCTTCAGTGTCTAAGTTAATACTGAGGAAATACTGTTAAATGTTAAGAAAAGGGAAGAACAAAGATGTAAGAAACTACTTAATCAGAAACTATCTGAAACACAGCCATGTCAGCTGTTCACACTGACAGATAACAGTTAGCTGAGGATGCAGTTAATTTCAGAACCAATGAGATGTTTACAAGTTTCATCAGAGGAAGCACAAATGGTGTTTAAATAAGAAAAGATGATGGCAAAAATATCTGAAGGAAGAAATGAAGGAATGGAAAAAAAAAGAATCCTTTTTAAAAATATCATTAAAAATGTTGCTTCACAGTGAATCACAAATACTTCCTTTCAAATCTTAAGAAGTTAAATGTTGTGTATTTCAATAACGATGATCTTTCAGTGAAAAAAACTGGTGTGACTCCTACATTTTACTATCCTTTAAAAATTCTCATTACTGCAGACGCCTCTCTAACATTGAGCTGTTTTTAATGAAGTTATATTATTTTACAGAAAAGTATACAGCACTTGCACAGTTTGATGTTTAGATTATGCAGAGAAAGTATTTTGTTATATGCGTCCCTTAAAAAAGAAATGTAATCGGAATTTTGCAAAGACTTGATGTTAAAGTCTTTGCCACAGAATCTTTAATTGGTGCACCTCTAATTAAGAAAAAGCAAAACACTGGACAAAGCAGTACATTTTATTTCCAAACAAAGTCACACAACCAGTCAGTAAATGAGATATGTTGAACTAGAAAGCTGTAAAGCGTTCTTCGATCTGGGGCAAAGATTATACAGCTGGAGAGAGAGCACCAGCCACACTTCTGCAGTGAAATCTAAAGAATCAAAGAACTGAAGGGCAAAATGATGGTGTTTTATTTTAGACCGGGATGAGAGATGTGCAGAAGGGCCTCTCCAGGCCTTGAAATGAGCACAAAAACACCTACTCATCAAGGTGCTTAGTTCAAAACATGCACAGGAGGAGGGGAGGCGAACAACACAGCATCAGATTTTTGTTGCTCACAAAATGTCCTGCAAAGCCAAGACATTTGGACCTCTGCAATAAACAGCCTGTTTCCCAAAGAAGAAGCTTAGATTTACAGACAGAATTACAGGAACATAAAATTCATACAGTTCTGTCCCTGTAAGTATAACTTCATTTCCAGCAGTCGTAAACTCTTTTCCTATAAAGCTGAGTAAAATACAGCCCACTAAACTAAAACTCAATAGACTCCCTGGGCAAAAAAACATTAAGGGAGTCTGAAAAAGAACAGAGAGGAAGAAACATAGAAGTAAGGACACAGAAAGAAACCATTGTTTACCTTGGCCAATGTGGCTCAGATGAGGGTCCAAACTGGGTGAGCGGGGGTCTCCAAAATCGTCGCTGCCACCATCTGCAGAGGAGGAGCAGACAGAGAAAGACAGGGAGTGAGCACGAGGGTGAGGAAAGCAGGGCGAGGAGGTCCGAGCCAGCAGGAGGGCCACTTCCTCGTCTCCGATCAGCCAGGTGTGTGATCGGAGAACTCCCAGCAGGCTGCTCACGCACAAACTCTCAACACCCTTCCTCCTCGGGCCCAAATGACCCCTGATCGTTGCAAAAGGGGACCGCGGTGCCATGCTCCACATTTTCTGGCTCCCCATGTTAAACTTCGAAAAAAAAAAAAAAAAAACAACTACAGTAAAGCCTCTTCTAGATAAGAAAACTGCTTAAATTACAATCGATGTTGCATGCAGCTGTGATGAAGCTACAGTCAAAAAGCTCAATGGGCTTTATGGTTCACTAAAAGAGGATCAGCATTAAAAAAAAGTGGGCGTTTCTCTGGATAGATACACATCAGGGGAATGATAGGTGGATCAATCAGGCCTAACAGAGCAAACAGGCAGATGAAGCTACAAACGAGAGAGAATCAGTGGATTGTTTCATGATAAATTGTTAAGCAAGAAGTGTAACTTCAGATCACGGGAAAATTATAGAAAACCTGACCAGCCACATTTATAATTTGCAGGTAAGGATACAGAGTCCAAAGAACAACACTGAAAAACCTGGAGAACTAATGATCAGGGTAAAAAGGTTAAATTAAACTCATTGGGAGCAAAGTGCAAATGAAGTAGTTGGGGTTTAGGCAGCCTCACATTGTGTTTCAATCACACATCACACCATCAATTCATAAAACCCAAACAAATGCTTCAGTGTTATCTCTGCCTTCACAGATTCACACGATGTGATCCAGCAGCCGCACAGTGGGTTAGATTGGCTCGCTGGTGGAAAGATCAAGCTCGTCGATGAACTGATAGAATAAGCTGTGGGGCATGACTGTGTGAGAACTGGGTCAACACTGACACCAACTGCAGAGTTACACCTACTCATTTACCAAATATTTCTGAGATTCAAATTTCACATTTTCAGACTCAAAGTTTAAGAGTTATTAGTAATTTTGAGTCCTAGTCCTCACATAATACCACAATGATTTTATTCCAGATGGATGACGGACGGATGTCACTTTTAGACAATGGATTTAGGAATAAAGTTTGTGACAAACATTTTGCATATTCTGTTTTCTTTTCTCCACAACTGTCTTGTACTGGAAGACGTCTAAATCCAACTCCAGACTTGTTCAGAGTTTTCCAGATTGAACAAAATTCATGTAGCCATCTGCAGATTATTTTTAATATCCGTTTCTCATGACTAAATAGCCAAATTTACATCTTCGAATGAAAAAGGAAATTACTTAATAAACCAAATCATGTTGTTATATCAGTGGAAATCAATGTGGACCTTAAAGATACATGAAGATGTGAAAAGATTTATATGCAGGCTTATTAAAAAAAGAAAAAGAGAGGGAGGCGAACGGAAGGCACCATTAAAATAAATTAAACACTTTGAGGCACATTTGATGAGCAGCCAAAAACAAACAAAACAAAAAAACTGAGTCACACTGGAATTTTACATCTGAGGAGGTATTAATAAGTAAATTCCTACATTTATGAACATGGTAATCTCATTTAAATTTACACTCATACTGAATTACACCCGAAAAGTTACAATTGCTGCTGGAAATGAAACACCTCCAACCTTCTCAGTGAGAAATGAGTTCATGCTACCTTCTACATAGGTTTTGGAAGAGAATAAAACGCCTTTTATTACCTGAACTACAAGTTGCTATTATGCGTGGTATAATTTTATATACTGCTCCTCTCTAATTATCAGTGATCACTGATCACAGAACAATGATTACATGTTCTTTAGCACTGAATTTCAATCACTTTTCTTCTAGTGTACTTTCCATCAAACATTAACTTTTTGTGCCATAATTAAATATTATTAGTTATTAGTTAACAGTTTCTATTAAATTCTATGTTAATTTCATTTTTTTATAGTTTCAATGGTTTGATTTGGCCCAAAAAAAACATTAAGAGCAATATTTGTCATAAAAATATTTCAATTCAATTTCTAATTTCAAAAACATATTTTTTAAAGGTATACTGTTCAGAGTTTTGTGTGCCAGTTTCTGATCACTGGTGTTTATGTTGCTTTGACCTCCCTGTTGTGTTTTTTTTTTTTTCAGTTCAGGTTGCTCATTAAAAAACATAATATGAAATTATTATGAGAACAGCATTTGATATAGTTTTTCCTAACCTTTCCGCCTTGAGCATTCATTAATCTTTAATATAAGGAACAGAGGCAACATAGGAAGCTGCGCAATTGTTGGGTTTTTATACATTTTAGAACAAATATGAACTTATTAATTAAGAAGTTGATATTTTAAACTGCCCTCAGCTTGCGCTATTAATTAGCATGATTAGCAGCAGCCTCTGTTTTCATACAGAATGTAGGTCCCTATTTTACCTCAAGTTTCCTAAAGGCTACCTTAATTTAAACTACATTCAATGATGGACAGAAGTTAAAACCTTAAAGTGATAAAACAAGTTTACTATATTATGATGGGGTATAACATTATTTACTGAGAGTGCTGCTCTCTCTCCCTCTTAAGCAGCTTGAATGAACCTCAAACACATCTTAACGTGGCTAGAAAATAAGACTTCCCTTTTATGTCACTAACTTTGCTTCCTCTCCTTTAATCTTATATACCGTTCTGCTACTAAAAATAACAAATCTCATCTGTCTGAAAATAAAGTGCACATAGGTTTACTGTTCAGTTTTCACATTTGATCAATCACAAAGTTTAAATTCATCAATATTTTAAAATCGCTTTTACTTTTTTTTTTAGATAGTTCTCAATTTCAGTCTTATGGAGTAACTTTTGAAAGTGATAGGTCTGAAGGCAATAAAAAAAACCTAGTTTTTTAAAAAAACATTATTTTAAATGCTTTCATCGAAATGCAAACTCTTTAAGAAATAGCATGTAAACTTTAAGCATGGCAGTTTAATGTTTCTGTTTCTGTACATTTATGCTCTGCTAACAAGGGCACACATATCACTGTTTTGGCAGAAGCTCTACAGTTCTTGGCTAGGATGTGAAAAGAACCTAACAGTTTGTACTTGTGCAGGAACATCACATATAACTGCAACATGACTGTTTAATCAAAGAAGGGTAAACTGAAACCTTTTGAGATTATCCTGTACTAAACGGTTACACACAGAAGCTGTTCCTGGGTTTCTGTCAGCATCTCAACTAGAAGATGGACTAGTAAAAGTAAAGGGGGAAAAAAGCTAAACTGGAAGGTACCTAAAAAATGTAGTTAAACAGTGAAAGAACCCAGAATTTATGAGTCCAGAGACTTGCATCCTTAAGCTTAATGAATTCACTCACAGACACATCCATGACTTAGCTGTTTGGTTCAGCACCTCAGCTCTTCTGCAGTTTATTGCCGCTTTGGGACCTTAAAGTTACATTGCCCCCCAAAACAAAACTAGGTCTCAAAGTTTCTCAGCAGGAAGAAAAGCAGTACACTCATTAAAATCCAGTTACTCACCATTTCACGGCTCATTTTTCTTACACTTCTTCAAAATAACACAAAGTATGCCCACGAGTAGTAATCACTACAGTCTAAGTAAATTTCATGCATTATTCCTGGTAGGCTTGTTCGTCCTAATGAGGACTTGTAAACATACGACATATAAAAATGGCTGCAATATTTGACAGTAGCCTCCAGGAGATCCCCTTGACCTTTGTATTCACTGACTTACTGATTAAACCGCAAAAAGATATTAACATTGTTTAAGTTAAGTCAGCAGAATTCAAATGAAGGCATATTTATCTTTTTATGCATATCTTCCACAATGCTTTAGGGTTCACCTATCAGAGTTTAAGGGCATACATTATGAATGTAATATATTTACAGACATATTCAATAAATTAGAATATTATTGAAATGATCAAAAACTCAATTCACTAAGTGAAAAATATTATATAGATAAATTACATACAGAGTAAGGTTTTCAGGCTTTTTGATTTTGAGAATTATGATTTTTCACATACTCCTAAGTTAAGCACATTTAAGACTACATCTGACTAATAAAAAGTGTGAATCCAGAAATGTTACAGAAACAAATTTTCAACAAGTACTTTCAATCTGACAAATAAGCCTCATCAAGACTTATGTTCTAATTGTGAAATATAATTTAAAAACATAAACAAAACATATCACTGTATTGAAGCAAATACCTGTTGTCATATAGTTGTTTATTGATTTGACAGTTTTCTTGAGACAGCTATGTGAAACAACTATCAGAGGAAAGTGAGAAGATGAACGCTAATAATTTCAGACAACAGACAAATGAGTACAAGCCTTTGTTTGAAAATTTTTTTTTTCCAGAGAGTTGATAGTTTTGTCGAGACAAAATGTAGTTATTGCTCCATTTATTGCTTTTTATTTTGTCCTGCGCTGCATTATTTTAATCAAGTTTGTCTTCTGACTTCAAGAATGGATAGCACGGTTGTGAATATCAGTACAAAATTTTTTGAAAACTGCTGATCTGTTGGGATTTCCTTGCACAAAAACCGCTTGGTTTTGTGAGAGCGGTAGTTGTGTAGACATAAATGCCGAAAACGTTAAAGGGGCGGTTGAATACTTTTGTATGGCATTGTGATTAAGAATCATGTTTTCCTGTGTAATTTAATCTGAAGCTGCAGAATAATTTTATTGGAAATCACTTTCTTGGACAATAACTACGTATGTTGTTGATTCATATCTACCTGTGTGAAAACATCTGCAGGCCTCAAAACAAACTCTGACCTAATCAGGTTTAATTTTCATTATAGCTGCATTAAAATCAGATTCACTGTAAAGTGGAGCATCTTAATGAATCACACTGTGTCGACATCTGCTCAGTTCTAAACTTAGCAGAAGTCTTCATTAGTATGAGCCTCAGTGTGAGCTAACACAGAAATGTCTGCATGGTTACAAAAGATAAACACACACACACACACACACACACACCCCACACACACACATCTTCTGTTGGAGAGCTCGTTAAGAGCCCATTCTCCTTCGCTGCTGTGATCTGGTCCTGATCCACCGCAGGAGAGCGGGTGGGTTCTCACATCCTGCCAATGTGGAACAATAAGAAGCCACTTTCATCCAAATCACTACACAAAAACAAGGAGAGAAGCAGAGATCCTAGAATTGAAGAAATAATGGCTACACTAGTTGCGTTTTTGGATTTATGTTGTAGTACACCAAGATATTGATGTTTCTATCTTTTCTGCAGTTATGTGAAAAAATATCTAACAGACATTCAATCTGTAGTGCTCTGGCTTACATATTAGTTCTGCTTTTGGTTCTGGTATAAAGATGATTTCAGTCCAGCTATGGTTTGGGATCCACAACTCAGACATTTGTTTTGACTAATTCAAGAGGCAAGTGGTGATTGAAACACAGCAGGATGACATAATCATGACAATAGAAAAGTTAAAATACAGGCTCAGCAGCAATTTTAGGCATTTCTCTAAAATAATATAATAAATATTGGTTTTGTAAATAATTTAAAAGTGTGTGCCAGAAATGCAATCAGCTTATTCAGGTCTGATACACAATGTTTGTCAAAGTTTTCTCTCCGATTATTTTTTCCCCAAAGAGTGTTTGCTTGAGCATTTTATAAACAGGTGATAAACAGTTTAAAAAATGAGGATTAAGTACTTTTAACATTTATAGAATAGTGTGTTTTCCCTCTGTTTTGTACTCCAAGTAGAAAACTGGAGTAACATTTTCTTCTACAAGTACCTATCAGCACAATACTGTGGCATTCAGCTACACAAAAACACTATATCTTTCTGCAGGCTGTTGAGAAGCACGTTTATAGATTTCAGACCTTTTTAGTCTACTTGGAAATTTGACAGTGATAATCTTATGGGCAAAAATCCAAGCTGAGAGTTCTAAAACATTTCAATGGCTAAATGTGTGTTTTGGTAAAGAAATGAGAGCTCTTCGGAACACACTCGTAAGGAATGTATTGAAAAACTAGTTTGAAAAAACAAATTCCAACCCTTACAACTGCCTAACCTGTTGATTTAAGAAATCAATGATAGGAACTGTCTGACAGCATGAAGTATGCTGAAAGATTCTGAAAAGCAACACAATGCATGCAACAATCTCATGAAAATCACAACTAAAGTTAAAGTTATTGCTATCTTTCTGTCTGAAAAGAGTTACAAAGCCATTTCGAAGGTTTTTGGACTCTTGCAAGTTACAACGAGAGCCATTATTCTAAAAATGCAGAATACGTGGAAGAATATTAACCCTTAATAGGAGCTACTGGAAAATACTATACTAATGACTCATTGACATTAATGGGAGCTCTCAGGTCAAAACCACAGCTGATGAAAGATATCACATATACTGAATTCACATCTGCCAAAACAATCTTCTGCTAATCCCTAAAAACATTTAGGCCCTGAGCAAGGAAAAAAGGAAATTCTTCAGAAGAAAAACATCATACTGACAGTCAAATATGAAGGTAGTAGAGTGATGATTTGGGGCTGCTTTACACGTTGGACAACTTGGGTTAACTGATAGAACCATGGATTCTGCTCCCTGCTCATTTGGGTTACGCAGCAGGACAACGATTCAAAGAATGCTAGCAAGTCCACTTCTAAATCTGTCAAAAAAAAACAAACTGGAAGATTATGAACTGTCTTAGTCAGTCAAAGGTTGGGGCTTCAATCCAACTGAGGTTTTCTGGTATTACCTCCAACTGGCTATTTACACTAATTCAGCCACAAAGTTGGGAAAAATTCAATCTCAGCAATGTTAAAGTCATTACAAATGATCACAAATGCTTTATGGCAGTTGTTGACACCAAGGGGGCACAACCAGTTATTAAGTTTCAAATAGACGATTCAGGTTTGAGTCGTCAAACACATCTTCATGTAAGTACAGTACCTCATACCAAACTGAATGTCTGAATTGACTGCATTCATGCTGCACGAAATAGACAGATGTTCGCAGGTTTCCTACCAGAATAAAATGAACTTAGCTATAAGTGGGAACTACAGAATTGTAATTTTCACAAAAAATGAATGTTAAATTTGGCATGATCAAAATAGTACTTTCTTCTATTATGTAGTTTTACTGCATACCGATTGAAGAAAATTCCACATGTCTGACAATCAGTCAAGTCTTAGGCGATTTCAGAGTGATCCAAACGGATCTGTAAGGCTGAGGGTGTGAAGTGTTTGTCACAGGCTCTATTACCTGCAGTGACAGGCTAAAAGACAATCCTGTCAACTCTTAAGAAGTCTGATATTGAGGGAGGACAGGCTGCAGTGGGTATGAAGACTCCCAGGAGAGAGTCCATAATATTATGGACCATTGTTATTGTGAGTCTGTGTGGACGGTATAATGCAAGTGCACAGGCAGCAGTTTCACAAGCTGTTAACTGGATTTAGGACAATGTCTATATCATTTTTGATTAATGTGTGATCTACTCTTTTACAGAACAGAAAACATGCAAGCAAGCAAAAACAGGGTGCCATGTGGGTAGAAAACAGATCTAAAATTTTCTGAGGCCCACCTCCTGTTGAAGAGAGCAAATCAACAAAAACAACATTGAGTGCACAAAATGGGTTTTCACAATCTCATTTTGTGCGTCATAGATATAAATGCAATGTAAAAAAAAAAAAAGAAAAAAGTGAACATACTTCCCCTTCAGTTTTTCAAAGTTTCCTCTTAAAGGGTCATAAACAAAGACATTGTGCTTTCTAATGTACCAGCAGGGCAAATAATGTAGATGAATCTTTGTTGCCGAAGCTGTTGCTTCCTTGTTGTGCCTGCAAATTGGTTTACCCGCAGAGAGCAAACTGTAAATCAGTGGCATCTTCCAATTTTCCAACCAGCAGCAGATGCAATAAAAGAAGAAATTTCCGTATGCCAGGAAAGCCCAAAGTGTAATAGAGTTATGTCTCTTTGTTCTCTTTTTAAACTGGAGAGTTAAAAAAATAAATACAAATACCAGGGCAGATCTTACTGTATTGTTTAATGATTAAGCTCCATAAAAGCTGCTCCTTTAGTTTTTTTTTTTCTTGTTGTTGTTGTTTTTTAACCTCTGTTTCTTTGTTCTCTTCCAGTTAGGCCAACTAAACAAAATTACCCCAGTTGGTTTAAAGTTTAAAGTATTTTTTTATTTGAACAATTTCAGTTTTGGATCATTTTAAAAAAACAAGCTCTTACTTCACCACAGTTTTGCTGCTATTAACTTTGTTCAACCTACTCAGTTTGGATGCTATTTTTCCTGATACATTTAGTTTCATTATTTATTTTTTTGGGAAATGCTTTTAAAAGCTCTTACATGTTTATAAAATGGTTTATGGATTGAGTGTATTGGGACATACTCATATTAAATGGGTACTGACTATTTAAAGTAGGCAGCATAAAAATAATTAGAACGAAATCAAAGAATATGATGTTGTCCAGGTTAAAATTTTATAACACCTAATACTAATAAGAGCAGTAAACAACTATTTTCAGATAGTCTTTGTATATATTTGCAGACATTTTTAGACATATTTGCTATACTCCAGTCATTTTAAACTCTGAAACTAACTATATCAACTGGAATATAAAAAAAAAAATATGATTTTATTAATTTGTTCAGAAAGTAAACTGATTTATCATATAGATTCAATATGCAACCTAGTCATAGGCTTCAAGTATTGATTTATGTCAACCTTGATATTGTAGCTCTGATTTTAAAGAAATTTTATGCAAGATTGATTTTTAAAAATTGATATCTGGTGCAGGAATTTTATCTTATGAAGTCTTTCTCTTAATTACAGAATCAAGAGAACGACTTCTGACAAAAAAGCGACCGACGCCCTTTCCAAGCAGGATTCACCATAAAGCATAATTGCTACACAAGCTGTCTGCTTAGAGAGCACTGCTTCCAGGCTTAGTAATGGAAAGTTGAGTAAAAGGTGAAAATGTGGTTGAAAATCTTCTTTTCAGATGACAAAAAAAAGCATCCAATTTGGTTCCAGAGTTTGGAAGAAGAGCAAAAGGAACAGAGTGCAAGCTGCTTGATGTCCAGAGTGAAGTTTCCACAGTCAGTCATTATTTAAGGAACTATGTCAGCTGCTGTTTTATTACCTGTCTCCTTGTAAATTTTGTTTCTCCTTTTTCCCCAGCTTACCTGCTTAGGATATCATTGTGCTTGGTTGCAGTCAAATTGCCCTGATATAAACCACTGACCCACAGACAAGCTGAGGGCAGCTATTACAGAAATAATTAATACAAAATTAGCCCTGTCCAAGAATATTCTACACATTTTTTTTCAATATTACAATTAATTGAGATGCAGTGGCCTTTTTTTTTTTTAACCAAAGATTTGGCCTTAAATCATCCAAAACACAGAACAGAAAGAGTAGTCTTGGCATGAAAGAACACTATACCTTCCCCCTACCCTACAGAAAAGCCTGGAGCATCTCCTATCCTGGCAACTGAGATTCTGTACAACTGAAGGACAGCAAACAGCATGGTGGCGGCAACAGGCCAGAGAGGTGACGCATATGAGAGTGGCTGAGTGCGTCAGGCTCTGGCTGACAGCACCACGACTCAGCAGTGTCCTGGATGGATGGAGGTGTTATGATGGAGGAAGCAGGAAGAAATGGAGAGTGTATATGCGTGCAACAAAGCAAGTGAAACAGAAAAAAAAAAAAAAGAAGTGATATGCCCCAACACCTACGCTGCCATTTGATGCTGAATAAAGCTATGTTGCAGCACTGAGTGGGTGGGATTCGTTTAAAACATATAAAAATAAAAGCAGTGAATAAGAGTCTGGAAAAAATGAGAGGGGCTACATTAAGCCTCTCCTACCTTCTGACTGAAACACCATTGGGGTTACCTCACAGAGCACAGAAATGAAAAAGCACGCAGCAAAAAATAACCAAGCGGAATTGGAAGTGTGATACATATTCAGCTTTGTGTGCTCTATCACAAACAAAAAGAGGACAAAAAGAGAAATAAAAACTGGACATGGCTTCTGGTCTGAAGAATTTGTTGTTGCATATTTTCAGGTTCCCTTTCTTTATCTGTTATCTATGAACCTAAAGCAGCTTACTGGACTCAGGAGATACTTTCTTTACTACATAAAAACAAAGTAATGAAATAAATTTTCACCAAGTGACATTGATAACATTAGAATCCTTGTGCTAGCATTATAGCTAGCATTATAGCTGGCTAATTAGTGGCATTAGTTAGAATTAGCTAATGCTATGCAAATAAAATTAGAATGCTTGATATTGCTAGCATTCTAACTAGCTAGCTTCTACAGTAGAAGGCTAGCTAATGCTAATACTAGCATCTCTGCTTTGTCATTTATTAGAAAGATTACACAAGGAAGTCAGTAAAAAGGAAGTGAGTAAGACAGAAAGTAATCAAACAAGTTTTTATAGAAAGTACTATGCAGTTAAGGTTGGTTAACTGGTGAGACACTCATAAAATCAGATCTACAATAAAAATGTGGTTTTCCCATTAAATGTGGTTGGTGTCTGTCCCTGTAAATTCCACACTATGTCCTGCCTAAAAATTCAGAAAAACAGAGACTAAAAGTATTTTTAATGCTTGGTTGAACTTATTAAGCTCTTGACTGATTATTTTAGGACTAGTTGAGCTGTAAGTAAAATGTAGAACATTTGAAAGCCTGCTGTAATTGAAACCTGGCGTAGTGGTGCGTTTTTTCTTTATTTAGAGCAACATCATCCCATGTTCCCTTTGACCTCAGGGTGTTTGCAGCAAGAGAAGGGGAGTGTTCAACTCCTGCTAAGCTTGCAGATGCCACTCTCTGCACCGGTGAAGAGTGTTTAATGAGAAAAACTTGGAATCCTCATGAATTCACACAGAGAGGCTGGGAAGAAAAGGAGCTCCTGCTGCAGTCACAGTTCATTCATTATTGTGGATGATTTTTACTGGCTTTTAAATTGCCTAATGACTGTGAGAAATATTACCATAAAGCGCTTTTAGAGGAGGGCTTAAAATTTGCTTCTGTTGCTTAAAGGGTTCTACTATTATTATGACAATTTGTGAGCTTAGGAACGGAAATTTGTAACACACTCAAATCTTGCTTTTTGGAAGATGTGGGAACTTTTACTTACATCAGGTGAGTAAAATTAATCGGAATTACCAAGAAACTGTTCATACAATATGGGGGAAAAAAACCTCCGAACTTCAGTGAACGATTTTTCAAAATCTCCATCAAGATTTAGAATGACAATGGATGGACAAAGTTCACACAAAACATTTTAAGTGTGAACTTAAATCCAAGTGACCTGCCGTGCCAGGATCTTATCTTTGAGTAATGCTTAAATTGATTGTAAGATAGTACATATGTTTTATAGCCCTGCATGTAAACTTCAGATAAATAATTTCTCTCAGTCATTACTGCAGCATTTAATAAATACAAACAATTCTGGTCATTCTAATTGACCAAACAAATCAATAAACACTGCATTTAGTCTGATATTTTGCTAGACAGTGCATGCAAGCTACTGGTTTCAATGTGATATAAGAAATGCATGTTTCAAAAGTTATCTGCCACCCAAAGCACTAAAAACAAAATACAAAAGCCTATACAAAGACCTATAATAAAAATAATTCTCACTGCTTTCCTTTGAGCCACTCTGTGGTTATTACTCGCTGCATTGTTACGCACTGGTTCGCCTGCAGCACTAATTATTTTTCCTGTTTATTTCAGACTGTTGATAAGTCTACTATTAGATTTAATGAAAAAGAAACTGCCAAAGAACAAATGAAAACGAATTCTCTAAATTACATACCACATTTAACTCCACAGATGACAGAGGTCGTCTAACATAAATAGACAGCATAAAGTTCAAGAAATTTAATAACATTCAGACAAACAGACTAAACTCTATCCAGTGTTGATGACACAGCTCCAGGCGTTGGATTTGTGCACAGCAACACGTATAAAGACTGAATCCTCTCTTGGGGAGTTGTGCAGAAGTCAGTTTTACTTTCCATGGACTGTCTACAGGCTGTATGACTAATCATTCTGTTGAGTGGCTATTTGATGAGATTCATGTTGAAAGAGCTGCAACCCTGAAATTAGTCATCATTTAATAGAATTCACCATAACAGGGGGATGCTACTTTTTACCAACACAAAACAGCCTCAGATAAAAAAATGAAGACTGATTTTGGTTAAAAAACTTCAAAATAAAAGGGTGCCATTTTCAGCTTATTTATTTATTTATTTATTTAATGATTCAAAGCTTCTTATGCTTTTATTTGCACAAGAGATACCAGCTGAATATGAAAAAGAGTAGCAGATAAAACACAGCATGCAATGACTCAAACACAACCAGAGGCAAAGACAAGCAACAACTGTAAAGGCGCTGCACCATGTTCGACAAAAGGTGGCCAGGGGCAGACGAGTGAAGTGTCATTTTGAATTTTGCTCCTCAGTCTGTAAAGGAAAGCTATGAAGTTGCAGGGAACTAACAATCAGAAGTTGAAAATGACCAACGCAAACCCAGAGAAGAAACAAAAACTGAGGTGGAGAGGGACTAACGGATAACGAATGAAGGAAGACTGTGCTCGCTTTTGCAATTCTCACCCGCAGTGATGCAATAACTCACTCTGTGTTCGGCGTCACTGTGACGACAGGAGGTGGAAGAAAAACCGCATGTACTTATATACACACAGATAATGCCAACACAGTACTTGAAATGCAACAGACGAGTCTGTAACTGCAAGCGTGAAGGCCTGAATAATGAAATGGACATTAAAAATAAAAGGAAGCTGCAGAGGCACAGCAGACACCAACACTTCCACAGGGTGTGGAGAAAGTAGGCTAATGTCTGCGGCTGCATATCTTTTGTCACCAATATGACAGCTTCACCATATACCGGGCTATATTTAGAGGTGAGAATATATATGCACATACATCGAAATGGAGCTTCTTCTCCATTCACATAAAAAACAGTAACAAGTAAGTTAGAAGATGGAAATTTTGTGGTATTCTTGATAAAACAAGTAAGATTAAGTTTAGATAATACATTTAAAAATTGCTGAATAACTGAGTCTTTGCTGAATACAAAAGTCCAGCAAAAGGTGTGAAGCTTATATAAAGTTCAGTTTAGTTTATGGATAAGTGTGTGTCTGTGAGAAAGAGACACTTATTAGTGTTGGCAGATCCTGCTCTTATGCATCAATTTTTTATATAAAGGGTTGCCGTAGCTGGGCACTAAATATTGTGTGGCAGGAGACCATTAAAGAGACAAGTGGACATCAAATGATGGGTTTTATTCCTTTAAACAGTGGAGAACAAACGACTAAATTTGTTTTTGTTAACAGCGGGTTAGTTTAATGTCTCACCCCTGCCCCCAAGTGAAATCTCAATATAATGAGGCAATTTTCAAACAAAAAAATTATTGAAATCTTCTAAAACACTTCTAAGAACAGAATGAAATGACAGAGGTCATGGTTTGTACTTCACTCTGAGCTCTTATAAATAAATCAATGAAGACTCATTAGAAGTTGTTCAAAACATGCGGTTTGATTCTGCATTAACTGGCACAAATAAAGCATTAAAATATCGCTTCAGTCAACGACTTACTCCCATCATTTCCTGTCCAATTTCTCACTCAACTTTATGATTCTGCAGCTCATATTTTGGGGCTGTGACAATATGACAATTTCGTATCATTATTGTTGTGTTCAGGGTGCATGCACTACTATCCAGAGCTGATTTTATTGCACTAAAAACTGGAACCAGAAGCACTGCTTTCCTGTAACAGCCACAAAAATACCTGTGAGCATATTTTAGTTGAAAACTACCTTTAAGCAGTCACGAAATAATTAACTGACCAGATGAAGTGCAACTGATAAATGTTTGGTTTAAAAGGGAACAGTTTGTATTTTAAATCTACATTTGATTATTAGTTGTTGTTTTTTTCTGGCAAGCAAAAGTGGAACATCTAGGCTTGGATTCAGGACCTCTCAATGTCTTTACTTGATGAGCGACACTCGGAGACTGCATCATGCACAAGAAACATGCAAGTCAGGGATGTGTAATGTATGCAAGTCCTGGTTTTGTTCTCATAGTTTAAGAATTATTACATTTTCCTGCCAAATGCAAATGAAACTCCATTGCTCCTGGGCCTTGAGATATTCTGTTAGCGCTCCACGGTTGCCGCCTAAGGGGTAATTACTTCACATAGGTGTAGTAGCTCTGGATAGGAACATCTATACAGTTTTTCTTTCATAACAAAAAACTAACCTTACTCTCAATGTTTAGCTTTCAAATA
This sequence comes from Brachyrhaphis roseni, assembly GCA_903066815.1. NCBI lineage: Eukaryota > Metazoa > Chordata > Actinopteri > Cyprinodontiformes > Poeciliidae > Brachyrhaphis > Brachyrhaphis roseni. The sequence continues at coordinate 40,958 of CAEFZY010015361.1, forward strand.
AGAAAAACTGGGTAACACTTTATTGAAGGGATGTGCATAAGACATGAAATAACACCTGTTATGAACATGAAGGAGTCTTCATTATTGTTTATGACTGTTGTCATGAAGTGCCATTCGGTAAATAATGACACTTTTAATGCAAAAGTGCATTAAAAGTTGCATTAAGAGTGTCAACTAGCATGATTTGGCAAATAATTACATTTTTATGCAAAGTTGTATTAAAACTTACATTTAAAATGAAATAAGAGAGCCAACTTTATCATTATTTACCAAATGACACTTCATGATAACAGTCATGAACATAAAGACTTCTTCATGTTCATAACAGATGTTATGCCATGTTTATGACAGTGTCATGTCAGTCACATAAATACTTTATTTTGGTAAATAAAATGTTACCAAAAAGGGTTTATTTCCTTTAATTGATTTTATTACCTCAAATCACAACTGTCAATATTCTTTATTTATTCATTAATACTGAAGGTTTTTTATTATTATTTCAAGCCAGGCCTTTGCATGCCTTATTTTTAAGATAGTTTTGCTTCATTTCCATTGAGCAGTACAGCAAGGATTGGTGGATTTCGCCACGTTTCCATTATAAAAGCGACCCATAAAACCAACCCACCACGCATCATTCCCTTCAGTACCTTCAGCCATAGGCTGAAGGATAGAGCAGAGCTACTGGTGTAACACATAGAGTGACAGAAAAGCGTCACTGCTTACAACAAGCACAAGTCTATTGTCACACTCGTATGACGCCATGTTGGGCGTTTGGTGAAGCCAAAGTGTAAACAGCAGACTTCACTTTGGCAGCTCAGGTGATAATTGAGATTTTCAGACGTTTGACTAAAATGTAATTGTGGTTCAGCCCCAGCCAAAATCAAGTCTGTTACTCCAAGAAACACATTTATGAAAACACAGTACATACTCTCAGACATATTAAGACACGATTATAGTAGTGAAAATGGTGTAAGTTAAGATTCAGTATTTCACAGTTGACGTTTGCCAGTTTTGTGTTGGTATCTAATTACATGTTTATGTTGGCGCCCACTGAAAATATATTCATATTTTAGGTTGGTTGAACATTACATTACATAATTATTGCGGTTTATATTTTTAGATGTTGGATTGGAGTTCAGTGATGCAAATTGTTAATATTTTTAATAAAATCTACTAATAATTTGCATTTGTATCTAGAGCAGTTCTGTGTTCGAGGCAGACCAGACAGCATGCATCTGGTGTGAGAGCGGTCTAATTTCAATACTTGGACTTGCATTTGCCCTCCAAGACATGAGACTGGAGTTGTGTTTTAGACAGAAAAAAAAAGCAGATTTGTAAATATCTCTGCTACAGATGATTGAGTTGGGGCTAAAACATAATTACATTTTAGTCACAAGACTGAAAATGAGCCGCTAAAGATAACTCTGCTGTTTACCTCTGGATGAGAGGATTACATTAAAATGATTTGCATCTGTGCTAGTGTGAACAAGGTATTTAACAAAAAACAAGGTACTTTTCATTCTGGTCAAAGAATGAATAATGATAATGAATTTATACAGCAATAATCACCATATATTTTGCACAACTAACTGATCTAAGATAGCCGACATGCTGATCTAGTGAGTCAAAAGTACTCAGAGTTCTGCTGTCCATAAACTGGAGAGAAGGAACGGAGGAGGCATCAGACAGAGGAGATTTTGCTCTAAATGAAAGATCAGAAGACAGATACCATGAGACAGAGACAGCAGCGGAGGAACATATAGCCGCAATGGGTTTGCAGTCCACGCCTCACAGTTGTGGTTCTCGCAATTACTGCTTTTGTGAAAGTAACCAACACTCCCCTTTGCTAACACAGCAGTGTGTGTCTTACTGCCTGAGCCGGCACAGAGCGACTCGCAGGATTCTGATTCAGTTTATTGTGAACATTCCTAAAGTTTTACAGACTAAGACTCACAAAGTACTCACTCCGTTTCTCTTTAAATATTATGAAAGTAAAAGTGATGAATGGATAAATGGTTAGCTCAAAGGACAGACGATGGGTAAAAAAAAAAGTAAATTTTTTTTCCAAAATACATGCTACTTCTTCCTGTTCCTGTTTGAAAATCCCAACACTGTAACATTAGCATGATAAGTAAGATGTGACACTTCCTGTAATTTGAAAGTTTGCGACATTGAGCAACCATAATAAATCCATCCAGATCAATAGCCGCGATGAAAGACACTTTCCTGGGAAAAATCACAGGATGTGGATGGGGAAAATATATCTTATATGGACTGAAAAACATAAATTACTTTTATAAACATAAATTCATTTATGTCCCATCTAACCAAATAAAAAAAAGTTACTTTATCTGTTTTATCCATAGAAGATTTGTATAAGTGACAGTAAGGTCGACCAGGAAGCAAAAAGATGATTAGAAATTAGATTTAAAAGTGTTTTAGCACCTGCAATTATGAGCATAAATGGATGATGAACGAGCGGAACGAGTGGGACTTGACAAAAAGAAGATGAGGGGGAGGGACGAAATAACCACTCCAGAAGGAATGAAAGGAACAGAGAAGCAGCAGGAAGGATGTGAAAAAGAAGCTGTGATGAAAATGTTACAGCGCACAGATTGACAAAAAAGAAATGAAGGAGGAAGAGGGAGAGAAGTGGCCGAGTTGAGAGGAGAAGACAATGATGGAGGAGAAAATTACTTGAAGGTGGGAGCACCCTGAGGGCATGAGGTGGACATTTGGTTATGAGATGATGTGGATAAATTGGGAGGCACACGGACTTAGGGAACAGAAAAGAGAGGGGAGGGAGGGAAAGAGAAACAAAGTGGTGAAGACTCATTAGCCTACGCAGGGCTGGTACATTAAGTCTTCCCTGCTCTAGTGTTTTATCGCCCCCACTCCCCTCTCCTTTTGTTCTCCAGAAATATCTGAGTGGGTGGAAGAAAGTGTGTGAGGAAGAAGAGGAGAGTTGGACTACAAGTCAAGTGATGACAGAGAGGCAGAAAACAGGAAGACGTGTGACAAAGAATGGAGAGGAGCAGAGAACAGGTCTGGTGTCTGAAGCAAAGTAAACAAAAAAAAAAAAAGGCTCATCTCAATGACTTAAAAAATCATTAAGAAGTGAATATATTTCAGTAATTCAAGTTAAAAAGTAAAAACATATGTTTTATCAATTCATTGCACACGACTACAAATTTGGCAAATGTATTCTAGAAAAAAGGGGGAAAGACATTCAACCTTGACTTTACTTATGAGACTGGACAGATTAAAAGACACAGCTTGCCAAATTGTTGTCAGCTGGGCAACGATTTACAGATCTCTGAAACCAAGCTTAGGCCAAAAAACTGAAATCAGTCCATCTCTGGCCTCTGATTTGACCTGTAGCCTTTTTCTCAGTGCTGCTGTCTCCCATCAAATACTTTAAACTTCCTATTTCAGATTTGAGGACAGACACCGCCCTGTTGATGCTCTCCTCTTCACCCCTCCTGTGAACTGCACGTTGTTTTAGACGGGTGGCCCCGGCACTTAAACTCATCCACCATCCATCCCTCTTTTCCTTGCTGCTTCTGTTTATTGACAAACCAAAGAATACTGGAAACAATAATCAAAAATAATCAATTATGCAGAAGAAACCTTTTACTGCAGCCATTAAGAGTTTAAAAGTCACAATTTGGATTTAACTTCAGCATAATGTTCTGCTGGGAGGACCCTTCCCCTGTAGTTCTTTTTAATTTGGCCTTAGTGACCAGCTTTGTTTACGTCAACACTTACATTTCAATACATATTTTGTTGCATATTTTTATTTTGACATATTTTTGATGTAAAGGATAACTATAGGCTTGAGAGGATTGTAAAACCCATTAAGAGTCAAGATTGAGTAGAGCTGCAGACCGATTACCTCTATAGCTCATTAAAACTGCTTATTGTTTTGGTATTTTATAATATTCATCAAATATTACAAAACCAAATTATAAATTTCCATTAGCTGTAGGCCATACCACAAAAAAAAACTCTTCATACTTATCTACATTTTGAATTGAATTCCTGAAATACGGTAACTTTTCAATTACTTTTGGTTTTAATTCTCAAAAGGGAGAGTTAGAGGACATATTAGTTGTTTAGGAATGTTTATCTTTCTAAATACAAGATTGCTGAATGAAGTTTGTCAACAAATGAAGATACAAAAGTATAGCAAATGGATTTTAATTTCCAGTTTAAATGAGAAAGAGCTGAATGGTTGATCATCTAATATAAAACAAAAATAATTTGATGAAGAAAAGGGATAGAACAAGGAACAAAGCAGGGATTTATGAAGAGATGAAGAATGACAAGTATCACCTTAAAAACATGACTTCTAATGCTCATCAATAACTTGTTTTGGATTTATTCTTTCGATTGCTTTTCAGTAGGACACCATAACTCTCTTTCACCATTAGTGTTTTATAACACACACACACACACACACACTTCTCATGCTTAAGGTGTGGCACGATGCCGCTAAGACACAAATTGCTGTGAAAGCCCGGGTCAAGGTGACTCCGAGCGCAGGAGCCAGTGCAGAACAAACAAATCATCAAGTGGGGATTTAACACCAGCTGCTGACACCAGTCAGAAACCAAACAACACACAGACACTCTTCAATCCCACAGCTGAACCCCTCACCTTTCAAAGTACAAGCTGAGACACCAACACAGAGGCTTTTCCCATCAACTGCTGCTCAGACTTGCAGGCTAAAGCAAACAAAAATATACAGAAACAAATAACAGAGTGAATAGTGCCTATTTTCCTCTGTAGCCTGTCCCTACCACTCCCTATATTCAGTGCTGATTTCAAAACATCAATGCAGTCCATCCGCCCTCCTGCCCCGATTCATCCGGCTCACCTTAGTCAGTTGAGCGCATGTCTGGCCAGTCAATAAAAATCCCGCAGCATGGTGGAGGAGGTCCTGAACAAAAGGAAGAGGCTGTAGGGACACTGAGAGGAGCAGGAAACAACGGAGGGGGAGAAAGGCAGAGAGAGGACAAAAGATAGAGGGATGGAATAAAAAGGAAAAGAGGGAGAGGTAAAGGACGGTCCAGACAGGCTGAGAGCTCTCCACAATGTGAGCAGCGAGGGAGGGCGAGCACCAGGTGTCAGCACGCATACACTCACCGAGCCGAGCCGAGCGCGCACACATGTACTCGCATACCCACAAACCCGAGCAGACAGGCAACTCTCTCTCACTCTCATTCGCTTTCCTCCTCCTCTTCCTCCTCCTCTTCTTCTTCTCACTCTGGCAGCAGTAACTCTCCTCATCCTCCCTCTCACTCTGTAGTCAGAGTGGAATTCCTTAACCATTTAAAAACCAAAGATCTCTCAATGCAAAATGTTTCACCATGTTGTTCAATCACTTTTTGTGATTGAACAATATTTGACAAAAGACAAAAAATCATCTAAATAAGTGTGTTAAATCACAAATCAACTATGGTTAACTGGATTTTTTGGGGGAAACTCAGTTCAGTTTCCCAACCAAAATTACTAAGAGTGACAATTTACACCTCACATGAACTCTATTGGCAATTTCCAAGGCAAAAACCACTGCCTACTAAGAGAACAGCCAGTCACATATTTGCCAAAAATTTATTCATGAACCCAAAATATTTTGGAAACATTGCTATGACAAGAGAAAAAAATTTAAACTTGGGGGGGTGTTTTCTGTTAGATCTGTCTTAAAACTTAAAGCTAGACTAGGACATAATTTCCATCATGATACAGTCAGACATGGTAATGGTGAAATAATGGCATAGGGCTGCTAAGCTGCTTTAGAAGCTGAAACTGACTTTACATTATTTGATGTAACCATGAATTCTGAACTCTGGCAGATCAGTGTGACACTTGAATTATGCAAATAGACAAAACAATGAGGTCAAAGCCACACAAGCATGTCCAATTTAGAATTTGGAGTGGCCAAGTCGAAGTCCGGATGCTGTTGCAAAATGCAACAGCATTTGGACTGACCAATTTTTGGATCTTAAACTAGCCCTCAAAGATTTACAACCTTCAAATATGGATGAATTAAAGCAATTCTTTAAAGAAAATTATTGTAAATCATACATTTTGCAAAAATTGGTGCTACCAAACTGCTGCCACCAAAAGTGATAAACCAGTTATTAGGTTTAGGGGAAATTGCATTTCACATAGGGCTAAATATTAAGCATCTCTTTGTCTGACATCAATATGTACTTAAATTGTTATGCGTTACAAAAAAAGCAGAAGCAAAAGAAACATGCAACAGGAGCAAATACCTTCCTACAGCACAGCAGTCTCTTCCTTTTTGCCACTTGGGGGCAGGGCAGGAGAAACAAATTGTAAACGCAAACTTGATCTGGCAAACATGATGCCAAACAGATTCTTGTTTATGCATCTAGTTTTGCATGAAATCCAGAGGGAAATTTTCCACTCCAGCTGCTAAATTTGCAACGACTTCAAGCAGCTTTCTGTTTGCTAACATTTGTCTGCTGTTTGCATGATGTGAATTTATAGGAGGTTACAGATTTTTTCACTTCAGACTGCATCCTTTAATTCATGTTTTTCAGTCGTTCCACTAGCAGACATCTGAGTTACATAGCAAATGTAACTTAAATGTACATAGGATTATATTGGGATATAGGTCCCAAACTCATTTTGATCTTAGTTTATTTGAACACTTAATTTTTGACGATTGTTCAAAGTTTTTCATAATTTTGTACTGGGAGGGTGTAAACAGAAATAGAACCCCATCATACCTAAACTAACACTTTCCAGTTCAGCTGACATTTGCAGCTTCCAACATGGAGAATCTAATTACATTTTGGAAAAAGTGCCTGTGGTCAGATGAGACAAAGATCAAAATGTTATTTTTTTCCAAAATGACGAGATGACAATGGGTTAACAATGGGTTTCAAGCCAAATAACACCATAGCATCTCTCAAGTATGGGAGTGGAAGCATCATGCTGTGGAGCTCTTATTCTCCCAGTGATAGTTGTGCACAAAGTTAATGGAATAATGAAGGAGGGAAAATACTTTAAATTCTTCCATTCTTCCACTTAATTTAATCAGACAAAGTTGGGAGTTCAAAGAACACAATAATCCAAAAATACACATCAAAACTGGGTTTGGAATGGATAAAGTAGGCCAACATTAAGCTTAAATTTAAATTAACTCTGCAAAAATATGCAAATAAGTGTTGTTAAAGTTTTACATTTTCAAGGCTATAAAACTCATGATGTTTTGCCTAAACTTAAAGGGAAAAAAAGAGTCAAGATTGATTTTTATTTTCTAAAAGTAGCATTTCTTCACCTTTCACAGACAATATTTTTTTCTTATGAACAAATACAATTATCAGCCTCGTTGCTTGAAAACTTCATTTTTAGATTTCATGTATTGTTTTCCTCAATAAAATCTGGGATCTTAATTATCTCCCTTCTCAAGTACATCATCATCTTTTTACAACCATTAAATGCCAATAAAATAGCCATTAAAGGAAACAACACAATATGTAGGTCAGGGTAGTAAGACCTGCTAAATAAAAGTCACACTTTCCCCTCTTATCTTCATTAAGCCTTCATCTTTAGTTGAAGAAAGGCTATATAAATCCAGAACCCCTAAAACACACAATTTAATCCTGAAGGTTTTCTCCTTAAAGCCTATTTGAATGTCTGAAGGGAAATTGAGTATAAGAGCCATAGAAGGAAAGCCAGAAAATAAATAGACCAAGAGGTGAGGGAAGGGAAAGATGCACGAGTTACCACTATTGACGTTGTGATCAGAGACGGAGGAGAGGTTATACCAACGCTTCTTTACCCACGCGTCATGCTGCCCACTCCGTACCGCTAATGCTGAAATGTACGGCTCCCATGACAAAAGAGCAGCATGAGAGAGAGAGACTCCTACAGATTCTAGAGCAGCTCTCTATTTAAATGTCACTGTGCTCCAACACAGCAAGTGAAATCACTCAGAAAGCTTGTGAGAGCAGCCGTCATACTGCTGTCAGTGGGATACTCAAGACCCTGCTGAGGGTAGTCGCAGAGTTGAGGGGGGAAAATCCCACAAATAATTGCAAAGGATTTATATGAAAGTCAAACATTTCTTTATATTTAGCTTACGGGGAGGCAGACTTTATTTCCCTAAGTCTAAATGAATCATTCTCCAGGCTTTGTTGAGTTCTTTGGACATAGGCAGTTTCTTGGTCAAAACAACGAAAGATTCAGCCACAAAATGTCTTCTAAACCTACCATAATCAGGAAAAATATGAGTTTGTACAGTAGTAGGCACAGGTTAGAGTCATTACATATAGTTCATACCTCACATTCTTTCTGGATCGTGAAGAGTTTAGGTTAAGCAAAGGATATTAGCTGCCTAGGTATAAAAACAAGAGATGGACTCATCAAGATTTCGCTGGCTGATCTAATTTTTAAAAAATAAATGTCAGCCTAATGAAAAGTGTGTTGATTCAGTGCTCAATATAGGCACCTAATACTTTTAGCATGGGATGGAGGCCAACAGCCTGGGCTAAAGCGTTAAGGAAGCCTCAGTTGCTTTACGCAGCCTTCAGTGTGTCCGCATTGTTGGGTCTTTTTTTGGCTACTACTCCAAAGATCTTCTCATGTTTAGGTCAAGCCAATTTACAGGCCAATCAACTTCAAATAAAATGATAACTTTACCTTTACTTTTAAAAAGAATATTTTACCATTGACAGCAAACCATTGATTTTTCTTAGTCTTAGTCCTTCTTAGTCCTTAGTCCAGATAAGACATTTATGATGCCATCTCTGCTGTAGAAGTGGGTTGACATGAGGGATGTGTTAGTTGTAAAAGAAATAAAGGACAGATTCCAATCCATAGTCAATACCTTGAAGCTTAAGTCCATGGAGAAATTGTGTAAAGCCTTAAAAATACAGTACATAAAAGATACCATAAAAGATCACAACTATGTCTAGCTCCTTTGATATACAGAAGCTAGAGGTGATTTAAATATTTTGCACAACATGGGACAGAACCAGAAGTACTCAGTGACAACTTGTGGCTTGACAAATGCAAAAACCCTGACAAGGACGTGCTTCACTGTGATTATACAGTCGATTGTGATACAAATGGAGCAGCAAGCAGCCGAGTACCATCAGCAGCAGTGAGTATGGCTTATTACAGCAGATCATACACTCAACCACATTGTTCTATTTTATTCTGCAGTTGGCTTTAAGAGAATAGTGTCTTTGCAGTGTGCTTTGGACTGAAACGGCGTGTTGATATAACCAGGTATCTCATACTTCCAAACTAAGAACACTGAGAGTTGGTTCTTTAACACACTAGTGAGTCTGGCAGATTCAACCTCTCAGGCTTCACCTGTTGTAATTGGATGCAACACAACTGCCATAAAAATTTGTCGGCTCACTTTCGCATGCAGCAGCTGTGCTTACACTAGTGGCCTTCCTCATCCAATCTTTGTGTCGGTGGTTTGCAGGATCCAGGCAGGAGATGAAACACTGCTGGAGATGGGAGCAAATGTTTTGGCACCCCTGGCAGAGACGTACAAAAAGCCTTGAAATTTTATTTTACACTGAAAAAAGCAACAACTTATAATTTGAGTATATTTATTCAGTGTGTTGCAAAATGTACCAATGGAAGCTATGCTTTAAATAACATTTTAGACGTTTCTACCTTAACTTCCAGGTGTCCTCAAGGCTGTTAACATTTCAAAATTGAGTATTTTTTTGTGTCAGAAATGTTGGAAGCTCAAAATGATGAGTGCCTTTGCTGAAAATCTTGCGTTCTGTTTGGCACAACCTGAATCAACCAGACTAAAAACTAAGTTTGAGTCTTCTTTACTCAGTAAATTCTTCCACAAAGAAGAGTGTTGTCACTACAGTCTTGCAGTATTGAAAACCTTCAAAATGTATTTCTTGCTAAAAAAGAAAAAAGATCCACATGCTAGAAATTTGATTTTCTCATGACATGAAGTAATAATTGTACTTGTAAATGATCTAAAAAAATCTCATATGCTGTTCAGAGTAAAAACTATGTTATTCCTTACATTGCAGTAGGTCTTTGGGAAGGAGAGAGAGATTCTAAGCTGTCACATTCCTGACCTTGAAGGACTTAAAGAAGGTCCTTTAGTAAAAGTGTATGGATGGCTGAGACAAGGGTGGTATGTGCATCATGCAGCTCCGTTGAAGCATAATGATGGGCCAATAAGTGCCTCCCACACTCCACAAGACATCAGAAAGCCACTTCTGACACTTCGGTCACGTCGTCTATCTCAGCCCCCACACCCTCTCGACGCTCCGTCAACAGTCTGAGTGGTCTTTGACCTTCAGTGTGCTTTCGCTTTGGCACTGCTTTCGTTACCACAGTTACCCAGACGAGGACACAGGTGCCAGCTGATGAGGTTAGCTGTTTTTAGCGTCCAAGCCATCCACCTGATCGACTGGTAAATTATGTCTGACCCCACGAAGGAAGTGACTTCTCCTCATCCATTTTAGTTTTGCAGGAAGGTTGCTAATATGCAAAACTATCCTCTAACAAGGATAAAAATATTGAGAAACAGGCAAACATTTCTGTCTTTGATGTGAGAAACTACGCAATGCAACCAACTCTCTTTTGGATCAGCGTATTAACATAGCACCATTACTCTCATAGGACAATTGTGTTGGCTCACAGTTGCCCAGGCAACACAGCATAAAGGCACCTCAGGATGTCAACAGCTGAAGGGTGAAAGTTAAATGACATTGCAGAAGAAGCTGAAGAAGGTCATAGACATTAATCTGTTGTTCTTAGTAACCAAAAGGTCAAAGCTCCCCCTTCAACAGCTATGAACCATACTGACAGACTCTTTGTGTGAAGTGCGCTACAAATAGGTTATTGAGCCATAGCATAATAAAGAATGAGGTTTATAAAATGTTCTCTACTGTGCAAGTGTTTTAAATCAGCAATTTTGGATTCTGTCATTTTCAAAAGCTATGCCCTACCACCGACTATTTCTCTTTAAAATCTGCAGGGTAAGAATGTCTAAGAACAGAATTCAAATTGTTTTTTACAGCCTGCTGTGAACTGAACAGTCAAAAGTGACTAAGTAGCAGATGTAACATCTTACAGTGTGTCAGAGAATATTAATAATGTTCCACAAGTCAGTATTTTTAGAAAACAAAAGCAAAATTATAATCTGTCCGACCAGCCAGTGACTGGTCGTGCCTTATGAAGCTAAAAATGGGATGATTCCAGCACAATTTGATTTCTTGGTGCAACTTCACAAAAAATGCTCTAAAACCACACAAAGTTATAGTGTTATAGTGCTCTCATAAAGCTCATGATAAAACAAATGATTCAAGTCATTGCTCATAGAAAAAATAGGTCCAAGTGATTTGCCAGTTCAACCAATAATATCCCCATTTCCCATTTTAGCCCTCCTACTTTTTTCATACATATAAACAAATTATTTCTTATTCATGAAGCTAAACACAGCATATTATTTAATTTCTCATAAGTTAAGTATTTAGATGAATTTGGGAGACAATGATCAAAAACTTAATTTAACTGAATTATATATATTTTTTGAAGATGCTGCACCACATTTTGACCAACAGTATTTATTTTCATCACGATATCCAAAACTGACCTTACTCAACAATCAACTGTTTTTTTTTTCTTTTAATATCTTTATTCTACTAAAAGACACATTCTTAAAAACTAAAATAACAGTCGCCGTTGCTTTTTATTTTCAAATTTGTGGTGAATGGGAACCAAAAAATGTCCCACATTCAGAAAGCTACCCCCCTCTGCAAGAGGACGGTGATGCCGCCTGTTAACAGGATCTGGTTCCATTCACTTTTCCTTTGGTTCATTAATACAGGAAGGAAGGGAACATTCTGTGGAGCAGTCGGTGCCAATCTGTCGCTCCGTGGAGATCAGCCAGAATCGGCTCCTGTTCAGCCGCTGCCCCTCCTCCGGGAGTTTCTTACATCTGATAATATTCCACAGGGACAAACCTTTTATCTCAGCGCGTATAATCCAGCCTCTAATGTTTAATGGTGGATATTGTATAGCTTTTTTGAATGTGAGCAAGCAATATATATGTAAATGTACATCTGCATATAAATGTTTTGCAAATTCAGACTTTATTGAACTCTGAAATACATCAACCGCTCTGCAGACATTTATAAATGTCTAAGCGAAGGCAGAAATAAACTAAAAAATTTATGATATGAAAATGAGCCGATCTGGGGATTTTGCTGATCTATAGATCAGAGTTTGCAGTAGGATTGCACATAAATGAAAACATTAAAATCCAAGACGTCATTAAATACGTTTAGTCACAGAAACTGTGAGTGGAGTTGCAGAAACGTCCCGATAACACATGCTAATTTATTACGTTGATAATCAGGTGGAAGTAAGAGAAAAGAGTGAAATGAAAACTAGAGCAGTTTTGTGGGATTTTAAGAAAGCCATAAATGAGCAGAAAAGTGGTGACAAGAGTCTTGAATGATGCCATGTAGAAAATCAATTAATAAGGACTGACTGTGCGGAACAGAAATACTTTAAACCAGCAACCATGACAACAGCAACAAGACAAAGGCTGGTACCATTATCAGAACTTGTAGTCGGTGCAGCCGGGCTTTGCATGTTGTTCAGAAACCACATTTAGACTGCATTAGGCCCCTGCTTGCTGTGTCACTTCTTGCTTGTGCTTTGAATCTCAAAGCATGTTTGCTAATCTGATGATCTCTAATTAGATTTTTCAACTACTGTGGAGAATGAGCCATCAATTAAGACTCCTGTAATTAGAGGGGGCCAACTTGATTCCTGTCAAACAGCTGCTGGCTTCAGACTTTTAGAGTTACTGGAATCGGAAAGAAACTGGAACTGTTCATAAACAAATCGATACTCGGATACTAATTGATACTAAAAAAGCCGGTGTCTGTGGAGTTTAATTACTTGAGAGTTCTGATACAAGCAGAGCTGCGACAGCCTTCTACCATATTATTTTGTTTTTAAGTTGTCTTACTTTCTCAGAGGTAGCGATTAAAATACAATACAATTTCTCATTTTGCCTAAGCCTATGTTAAAGCTATTGTTGCAATGTTTTACTTTTGTCCAGTTTAAGTTGCCATCACAAAGTGAGCCACAATAACCCCAAAAGTTTTCATCAAGTTCTGCAACAGGCCGCCAAATGGCCTAATACAGTTGTTGAAGTTTGTTAAACCCACATTTCATGTTTACTAGTGTATCTGATTAAATAAAGAATTGCTAGTGAAATAGCTCTGCCAAGCAAATATTAGCACATTAACTCAGATTCTTAAAAAACGGCATGTTTTATTCTGCATTGTTTAGAAACTAATTTTTTTTTTTTTTACCCTAGAAAAGCAAGATATGTGCAAGTTTATGTTGTTGTTTTTTTTTCTTTCTGACGTCAGGTCTTCATCCCATCCCTCTAAAAGCCCATTAGTCATGCAAAACCTTCCTGTCCAGACACACCAACCTTTCAACCCCATTTCTCGTTTTGCAATCAACCGATGCCATAACTGTAATTGCAGTGTCAGGCTGTTGAGTTTGTTTCAAGTCTAGTGCCACTTCTCCACCCCTCTGATGGGAGGATGAAAATGATGGTGGTGGAAAAATAACTCAGAGCCCTGCTAAAACACAACAGCTCTACCCATGCATCGGATATGACAACACAGAGACAAAAGGAACAATTTCAAGTTGTATAAATTGAATTCCTGCTTTTCGCTTTCATGATATAAATCACAGAAACGCCCATCTGTTGGTATCTGAAAATGGTCTTTCATAAAACGACCGTTATATAAATCTTAACCTCGTCTCAATCAAATAAAAATTATCTCTGTAGTTTTAAATCTGCCACTCACCATCGTAGCAACTAGTGACTAAGACATTTTTTTCCGCTCTACCGGGTGGATTTCCCTGCTGTGGGCTGCAGCAAACCCAAAGTTTGAAGAAGTCTTCAAACTGCTTCAAATACAGCAGACAATCATTTTATCTCACAATCTCTCTTTTGAACCGACTTTCAGCATTCTGTGCATGCTGTACGGAAGCTCTGTTTGAGAGAAAACTTCATTCGTTGAGCCGAGTGCTTTTTCCCGTAGTAGCAGCAGCAGCGCTCCCTGCCTGTCAGATACAGATAAGTCAGCCTCGTTATGCCCCTGAAAGAATTAGACCAACAAACGTCTGGTTTTGATTTGGCTTCTAAGTGCAGCTTAATTAAGCTTTCTAAAAAAGCGTTCAAAGTCTTAAAGGGCAGAGAGACACATGATGCAGATGTTGCAGAGCAGGAGACAGATTGCAAGAACAGATCCTGTCTGCTGTGATGAGTGAATTCCCTGCAAGATGACTGCAACAGAGAGCAAAACACCAGAGGATACTCCCGTCACGCAGCACCACTCTGCACATGCTAAAGGCAGAGACGGCACAATATTTGGTAACGTCAAGTTTTCTTCGAGCTTGAAGCCCTGCAGATAAGGACGTCACAACACTCAAGTAGTTCCACCTGTTCTGGGTTGTTGCAATCTGGGAAATCCTCTGCTTCGGTGAGTTTCAAGACATTTGGTTGCATTCATTCAAGAGTTTGAAAGAAAATAAATTTTTTTATGTCTGATAATAAAGTTAAATAGATGACATGAGATGCATTTTGTGATAATTTGCAAGTCAAATTGGCACATATTACTAAAGAAGGGACAACACCTAAAGAGATCAAAGCAAAACCCTAATTAGAGGAACAAAATTCTTTGAAACTTTAACAGGACAGATGTTTTAAAATGAACACAACTAAACTGAAGTAGTAAAAAATTAGTCCACATGGAAGTGAGGAAGCTGGGTTCTTATATTTGATTTAATCCCAAATTATAATAATTATAATGATAGTAACTACAATAATAGTAATACAAACAGGGATAGATGGACCGATAGTATTTAATCTAACTCAGGCAATGCAGGTATTTGGTGAAAAAAAAATTTTGCATGGATTTTTCTACCCAGTTCTGTTTTTTTAAAGATAAGATATGTTTTATTAGCGTTTAGCTGTGTTTTACATGATCTAAATCAGGTTTCATCACTCCCCATACATTAATCTAGTGAACATGTACAACTACAGTACAGATTTCTCAAAAACAATGAAAAAATACTATAGTATTTTTTCCATTGTTCAACAGCAAATGCCAAGTGTTGTAAAGTGTCATAAGCTGGTATGTGCCGTATTTCAATCAGTCACCTTTTACTGAAAATTGTAGAAAATCTTTTCTTCTGACTTCAAAATAAGAGGAAATAAATTCCCTTTCAGCCATCACACCTTGAGACCTCTGACATGGGTCATTTAACAACTTTAATCAATGCAATAAATAAAAAATGTCAAGTTTTAAAAAAACAAGATAGAAAACCATTAACTGAAAGCCTGAAAAATGAGGGCCAGCTTGGAAATTCCCTGTTGTGCTTTTAAAATGACTATTCACAGTGCTGCTCCACTTGGCGTATCATTCTTGAAATACCATAGAGAAGCCGGATTTAAGTTCTGACAACAGGAGTGTACGCCTTGAAAGAGAAAAGATGAAAATAATAGTGGTGTTGCCATCCCGTTTCACCCGTTCCTCCTCCTGCACAGGCGCAGTCTGATGGTTTCCACATTCACATAGAGCAATGGGGGTTTCCCAGTGTTATCTAACCTTCTAAACATAGGGTCATGTCCTCCAAGCTTTGGAGATTTTTATTTATGCAAAACTTTTGAAAACCTAGCATAAATGAATTCTAAAAGGGAATTTATTCAAATCCACTAGCTCACATTTGTGGATATTCGGTTTATTTCTGCTTCCAAAAATAAACAGAGAAACCTTGTCGACACCTCCCGGAGCTGACGGGCAGATGCGTCATTGTTTGTGACGGGAATCATAAGACACACTCACCGCTGCTGCGACTCTTGCGGTTGGCCTTCCCCCCCGTCAGTAGCATCTTCAAGCTGTTCCTAAACATGACTGCAGCAGCGGAGATCCGACTACAGAAAGAAACCTGGTGGGGGAGAGCAAAGAAAGTACATGTTAATCTTTTTGAAGGAGCCTTTTAGTATGGTCGGATGTCTGCACTGAAATCCGACTGTCAACAGTAGAAATAATCAGTTAAAAGCTTTATCTGCGATATCAGAGTGCTGCAAAGCTAAATTCTCCAGATAGGAGAGAAGAGGGAAAGCTTCAAAAGGAGTTAATGCATCAGAAAACTGAAGCGGGGAAAATCCCTTTCATGAATGCTTGATCTTATCTCCGTCATCAAAGTGCGAGATCAAGTGCCTCCTTGTAATTAGAGAAGAATAGAAGGAAGTACAAGTGGGTTTACAACACATCGAGGAGAAAGATCCCCCCAGCCTTCACTTTTATTTGGTAAACAGAGTGCGGTCAGCTAGCAGCGTAAGGTGAAGGATGATGATTGTTAAAAGTCAAACTAATTCAGTAGCGTATATGGAGTTGAAAGGGAAAAGGCAAAAACGAGTACAGACACAGAAACGCAACTAAGCAGTGAAAATAGAAGAAGTAAAAAGCACTTTAAATTGTTGATATGAGTAAAAAAAAACACTAAAAATTAAGCCTGTTTCCCTCTTAAAAGTCTAGGTCAGACTTCTTGGATTCACTATAGTTTGGTATAACATATTCATTGTTAGAAGACATATAATTAACACCCGAGAACTGATCAGATGTATTAAGCAGTTAGTGATTGCCTTTCAGTCTTACTCTTCATTATAGTTTTGGTTTATTCACCAGCAAGAAAAAAAAAAACTTTGATTATTTATTTTTCCAAGTTTATAGAATCTACTGTAAAGCATTTGAGAAAAGAAAACATAATAATAAATCATGTAATATGTTGAACTAGCATACAACAAAATGTAAAGTTAATATTCTGACAATATTTTCTTTTTCACAACTGAGTCAGTGATTTCCTCCAGCCCTTACCCTCCTCCACAGTGCCTCACATATCTTTGAAGTGAGCCCTTCTTTTAGTAAAAAGCATGGCAGCAGATGGTCTCCGTTAAGTGGCGGTTACTCGGTAAAGCCCCCACAGTTAAGGTCCAGCTGTGGACCAAAACGATAGATAAATATATAAATAAAAAAAGAAGAGAATAAAGGCATGAAAAAGCTCTTGAAAAGCCCTCCTTCTTCTTCTTCGTATCCCACTTTTCTCCACAGCTACGATATCCCACTGAATGTAAAAGGGTCTGGAAACACCCACGATCTTCATATTACCTCCACTGTGAGTGAAGCTGGAGGAATGGATGATATCACCGTTACGGAAGCACTATCGGCCACAAAACTCACATTAGTGGATTTCAGGTTTTATGCAATGTGTTTCTGGATTTTCTGGAAACAGCGGGGAACTTTATGACTTTTATAATGTAAAGCAAAGCTTATGAGAGTCCATCTCATCTAGGTGGGTCTTTATCTGTGAGAAGAAAACTTGATGCAGACACAAGATTGATCCTCTCTTCCAGCTGGAGATTGGTTGAAAGCAGCATCAGATTTATCCCATAGATTTAAGGTGGCAACAAATTCTTATGTTTTGTTTTATTTATTTAAGCCAGTCAATTAATCCCATGCTGCTTCACAACCAACAAAGAATAGCATACGTTTCTAGATTAATATGCAGTAAAGTGATAAGAGATGTCTTTATCTAATATACTTATATGGCTAAAATGCATTTCTGTTATTGACAGACATGAAGAGAGTAAAGAGGCAACAGGTCAAATCTGAAAATATATTCCAAAGCAGTGTAAGAGTCAATTTAGCAATACTGAAGCTCAATATGAAACATGAGCAGCAAACAACCCCATTATGACTGGTTTGGATAGCCTGCAGGGTATAGGCTAAGCTGTGATAATACTAACCTGAAATCTTAAAAAGCTATGACTCAGTCAGTAAATACCCACTGCAACTCTGTCAGCTTCTCCTCACAGTAAAAGGGCTACAGAAAAAAACAACAAAAAAAAACAACAAAGATGACTTCATCTATCCCAGTGAATGTGTTTCCATATGTTAACCATAAGCAGAACAGGAGCGACAGTTCGCCGTTAACAAGCTGCCAGAGCAGAAAATGAGAAGAGATGTTCCTGTCTGTTTCCAGGAAGAGAGAATCAATGTTTAAAATCTAAACAGGACAGGACGGTGTGCGCGCGCGTGCGTTCGAGAGAGAAGCTCACACACAGCGTTTCATCTGAGGGTGTAAGCGTTCACCTCTCCCACTCTCGCTGACCCTCTGTGCCGGCCTTTATGAAGGGAAGCCAAGAAGCAGCATGCTCTCACAGATTCAGAAATGTGCGCAAGCGGATGCAGCCCATCTCAGGATCCTCCACAGCTTGTTCCTAATGCTCATTCTGTGTGTTAAAACCCACTTAAAGGCACATTCCCCAGGCTTGCTTGAGCAGCTTTCAGCAGATAATGTGACTAAAACAGCACACTTGTTTGTTCTAATGAAAAATGAATCAAGCAGCTTGAGATGCTTGTAAGCTTTGCTGAAAAATTAAAGCACTGTAAACATGCTTCAAAGCATAATGCTTTGCAAAAGTACTCATTCTCTCTGAATTTTTCACACATCATAGCCACAAAATCAATGGATCTTGTGTGATGTAATAAATATAAAACAGGAAAAAAAAAAGAAAAAAAAGTACCATGAAGGGTTTTCATGTTTGGAAATTAAAATTTTTGCCCATTGTACCTTGCAGCGTAGCTCACATTCAGTCATATTAAATGGAGAGTGCTGGTGAACTTCTGTTTTTTTCTGTAGAGCATCCCCACAGGAGGTTTCAGTTCAGTTCAGCTCTCATAAGACCAAAGCTCTTTCCTCCACTTTTGCTGTGTCTCCTACACAGTTGGGGGCAAAATGCAAACTCACAGCATTCAGCAAGGATTTTCATCTTGCATTTTTTTTTTTTTTTTTTTTTACATAATGGCCAGATTTGTGGAGAGTTACCAATAGTTGTCCTGTCAACAGTGCTGCAGATCCTCTGGAGACACTATGACAACAACATGGTCTTCTTGGTTGCTTAATGTATCAATACTCTACTTGCCCAGTCAGTTAGCGTAGGTGGACGGCATTGTCCCAGCAAGTTTGCAGTTGTTGTTTCTGCATGTGTTTCTTCAAGATTGGATCACAGTAACAAATTATTCACCTGTCTAAAAATATCATTGGGCTGTCTGGGGGTTGTACAAAAGTATGCTGCCTAACTTCTGACCTGTCACACCGCTCCCTATCCAGCTTCACTGGCTTCCTGTACACTGAAGATTACAAACCTCTTTGCCCTACATATAACATTTCAAACATCTTTTGGAGAATCGGAGGCTTCAAACATGCTTGACAAAAAACCCTACCATGGTATAACACTAAGAAATCTTTAATGTCTTATACTGAATCTTTATAATGTACATGTTAAATTTTAATCAGCCTCTAAATTTTTCAACACAAAAGAAATCTGGCTAGCAGAAGGTGCATGCACTCCCTCTCCTGAGTCTGAGCCTGGAATAAGATCTGCTATGACCCTCCATTAATTACAAAGCTTATTTTCAATCAATGAAGTAGCCTTTAATGGGGCCAGAGATGGCAAAGGCCAGTGTCACAGGGCATCAAATTGGATTTATCTCATCTTACCCTTCTGCCTTCGAATTAAAACCCATCCGAAAGGAAACCACACAGACTCAATGATACGATTAGAAAGGGGGGACGGACACATTTCCCAGAGGAGGGCTGTTACTGTGATTAACATTAAAACAAAAGCCACAACAGACACAAAGGACTTTAAAGAGATTAAAATGAATTCTGTCTCAGGCATAAATTGGGCACATGTGAACAAATCAAGAAATCTGTAAATACAGAGAAATGACTGTGCTATTCCTTTAGATGGAAGAAAAAATTGTTTAAAAATATCTAATTAGGTGTCCCCCATCAAAAACAATGAGCAGCTCAAGATAAATGAAGCATCGACAAACTGGAAGACTAATGCTGCGGGCCCAGAGGGATGCACGTTCCTTCAGGCAATTACAGCGCAATCTGTCAGACTGACAAGGAAACATAAATGTCAAACCTTAATCAAATAAGAACAATGGCAGAGAGGAGTGGATTTCTGACTATTTATCTAATTACGGCAGTCTCGTTGAGACAGAGTAGCCCAGAATCCAATCATTTCTTCAGTTCGAGGGGGAGGAGTAAACATGGATCTGATTATTAAAACAGAACCTTCCTGCCACATCGCATCGGTAAAGTCAAGAAACAACCATCTGCATTTAAAAAGAAGAAAATAAACAAAATTCCAACTTCCCTTATCTTCCCAGCGGTAGACACTCACCACCATCAGACAGGGATAAATCATAGTCTCCAGTTTGAAGATGGCCATGGGAACAGAGCTCCATAAATCACACTGATATCAATAACGGGAAGTGTCAGGGCCTGGCTCTCACCATCGGAGTTGCACGAGGCAATGCAGAAACCACTCAGGGTTGCTGCTAACAAAGTTTCACTCCTGCCCCGCAATGGATTATTTATTAATATGGATTTATGTCCTTTCATTCTGTGCCGCTGCTGAGGGGAAGGTGATGATATCTGTATCACATTGAACCAAACGTGGCTGTGATCAGTCACAGGTGAGACAGTTTTCAAACCTCCTGCAGGGAAAAATTAAACTGTTAAAACTCTTCATCTTTCTAGACTACTTTTAGGATTTGCAGCAACCTGCTGATGGCTTTTTCCAACACTTTCAGATTAATTTCTTTTTTCAATGGTTCTACTGTTGCCAAAGAAGTCAGCTCTTTAATGGTCAATTAATTTTCAGTTTCTTAGAAAATGATAACATAATATTACAGAAGACTAATAAAAAATATATTCTTAAAATAGAAAAGTTACTTTATTACCACTGTAGCATACACAGTCATGGAAGACTGCTGAATTGACATTGACCTATCAGGATGTCATTGACACCATTCTCGATGTGTGTAAGGCACAAGAGGTCATTGATATAGAAGTTGGCTGTTCACATAGAGTTCCATTTAGGGACATAAATTAAAAGTTGTGTGGAAGGAAAAAAGGTGACACAAAATCTTTTGAGATGAAAGCAAAGTTTGTATTTCCTTTGGATACAAAGGTACCAGACTGTGGAGGAAGAGTGAAAAGGAACAGAATGATGTTTGAGCGAAAGTGTGACATTTCTACTATCAGTGATGGTTTTGGGGAGTCATGTCACCTGGTGGTTCAAAGTCCAATATTAGCACAGCTGTTTTAAAAACCCTTTATGCTTCCCTCTGGTGGCAAAATTTACGAAGATGTTAATCAGAATCTGCAAGTCTTTAAAGAACCTTGAATAATACGAGTTACAACGTTTAATTTCTCTTTGTGATTAATAGAGAGGAATCAATTAGAGTTTTACTCATGTTGAAGAAAAATATTTTGCCATTCCTGAATCTTAATTGAATTGAATTTTCCATTAAGAGTTGGCACCTGCCCACACTTCAAAAAGTGCCAACACCTGCTTTAATAACCACAGTGTTGCTTTCCTTGATCAGCTGGCAAACTGGATCTAAACGCAGCACAGAATCTATACTGTATTGTGAAGAGGAATCGATTAGTTTTACTCACGTTGAAGAAAAATATTTTTGCCATTTTAGTGTCCCGATATTTGGTTACACCTTCAGTTCTTTGTAACTAAATATGAAAAAATGACCGACCAACCTGAAACGCTCAGAAAACAGCTATCAGTGGACATCCTGAGTTTGAAGAGATTTCTTTAGTAAGTTAGTTCAGATATGTGGACTGTCTTGCATTCCTGACTGCACTGCTTCACTGACCTTTTCCTTTGTAACTCCTCCTAAACAGGACCAACAAGTTATGGGTCAGGGCCGTTCCCTTTATAATCCATACCAGCTAAAGCCAAGTCGAGTTGTACTAATACACTAACATGACCTTTTATTCATTAAATTGTTTAAAACACAAAAGATGCCTGGGTAAGTCTAAATAATGGAATGAAATATTGGTAGACATGTAGGTGGGTGAAGAAAATTCCTCCACCAGACTGAAGGCAGAAATAAATCACAGAACGTATTCTCTCTCAGAGCCACCTAACCACTGTTTCCCCCCACCCTCAAGTTCTGCAGCATGTTCTCTTTGTAATCTGTTTAAAAGCAGACAGGGTGGTTCATAAGTGATTTATGAAAAAGCATTTTCCCCTGCAGACAACAAAATGACAACAAAGCTCTGATTTTAGGTTATGGGTGCGTTACTTTCAGCCTCCTGTGAACAACAACACAAATGCAGCATTGTGTGTGCAAGCTGCATGGAGCATACAAAGAGTTGCAGAGACTTCTTAAGAAGCAGCTATGAGGGAGAAGAAAATAGCTGCTAAGAATTTTCCAAGTAGGGATGTTGAGAAACCGATACCAGGCGGTGTAAAAGTATTCAGCCACTTACAGATTTTTTTTCTTCAATTTTTGCTGTTTTGGTCACACTTCAAAGTTTTACATCAACAAACAAATTTGAGAATTAGACAAAGACAATACGAGTACAGACAAAAAGCAGCTTTTCAAATGATGTTTTAATTCATTAAGGGGGAAAAGTTGTTTAAGCTTACCTGGCCCTAAGAAGAGAAATAATTTCCCTAAACATATTAAAGTTATGCCATATCTAAGTCACATTTAAGTGTAGATTTTGAGTAGGCCACGCAAAACCTTTTTTTTTTTAGACATTCTGACGTGGATTATAAAAAAATAATCAAGCAGATCTTGGTTTTTTTCTTTTCAGTCAGCAGTAGTTTTTGCATCGAAACTCTCCAATGTACGACATTTTCCCCAGTTTCTTTCTCATTGGCGAATCATCCACACTGACCTCAAATGAGACAAGTTCACCACTGTGCCAGATTTTCTCCATTTGCAAATAACAGCTCACACCCAAAGCCTTACAAATAGCTATGCAAACTTTTTCAGACTGATAAATGTCTGACACTTTGTTTCTCAGCTGTTCTAAAATGTCATGACCATTGAGCCCACTTCATGTTGTCAGGCAGTTGCTATTTAAGTGACTAGTAAAAATGAACCGAAAAAAATGTGGACAACTGTAGTTAATATGTGTTTAAAAAAGTGGGCAATTATATTTTCATACTGATTTTGACAGTTTTTCCCTTCATAAAAATCCCAATTTGAAACATGCTGTTATACTGTACCATAAACTAAAATTTGACAGATTGATTGATTAATATAAGTGTGATTAAAACAAGAAGCAATAGCAGACTAAATGTAAAAAATACTTTTTCTCCACGCTGTATTATTAAAATGCATAGTAACCACTGAGTTAATAAGAAGCAATTCTCAAAACTTTATCGATAAACAGAGCTGCGTAATGCCCTGAAAAAGGTCAAACACTGACTTAAATGCAGCGTCCCACTGGAGATGACTGAATAAGATGGTTCAATCAATCTTCCCCACTGCTGCTGCTTCTCCTCCACTTTATCTCCTTCTGTGTGCTGCCTCTTTATTCAAAGAGCTACACCTGCTGGTCATTTAGAAGAGCTGCTGCCACACATAAATTAATGAATAGGTCAGAACTGCAAAATAAGAAATTGCCTATTAGACATGATTGACTTTGAAACCCAACCCCGACATGTCGATCATGGAGACAATTTTGTTTTGCATAAATCTGTGCACCTCCAGCCTCTCAATCCCTTTAAAGTGAATACAGCAGGGCTCCAGCAGCGAAATCAGTTTGATGACAGGCAGCTTAAATGGGCAAATAGAGTCAGGACATGAGAAGGCTGAAAACGGCAGGTAATCAACTTTGGCAGAAGTGTACATTTGCATGAAGATTGGCAGCTTTGCAATCAGCTGGAGTCTCTAGTCCGGGTTAACGCTGAAATTTAATTCTCAGAGGTTTTACACCCTCTTTTGTCACTTCATTTCCCCATTCAGCTGATAATTGTGGCTTATATTTACATTACATTGAGATTTTCTTGTGACATTTGATCGATCAGGTAAATAACCGAGTCATACTCCATGAGACGAAAGCAAGTAACTCCGATATCTGTCAATTTCCATGCAGTACAGTAGCAAGCCAGCCGTGTAAAGTCTAGGAGAAATATCCAACCCATGCAAGTAGTTTTGAAGTTTGCATTCTGAATGTACTGTAATCATTCAGAATACAGTGCAGTTTATTCTGACATTGAGGTTTGACATTTCCCAGAAACATTTTAATTTTGTGAATTTTATGAGGGGAGACAACAGTATCCTGATGCTGCCACCACTCTTTCATCACCTGGATGGTGTGTTCTTAGTTTGCTTTTTTAGTGTTTTGTTTTTCCAGATCATGCTGAAGTACTCTAAACTGTTTTTTACATGTGTGCTTATTTTTTTATGATATGCTAAATCTGGTTACATACCAACACCACATGCTGGGACGGACTCAGCTGGTTATCCCACATGGAGACAAAGCAATCTGACTTATCCATAGAATCCAAATTGGGTAATCCAGCAACTTAAAGGGAAGTGCAGCACAACAAACTTAACCGAGTTGATTCCTCTTTTAGCAACATCACCATTGTATTGGCTTTCTGAAAATGCTCAGAGCTACATGTCACTTTGCCAGAGGCCCGACAATGAGGTCTTGTAGCTGCTTAATATCTCTAAGCAAGCAGAGCCAGATAAGAGCGTTGAACTTCTTTTGCCTGGGGCTATTGTGAATTAACTCCTGCAGAATGGTTGATAGGCTTAGTATGGTTGCTAAAGAGGAGGAAAGCCGCAAGGGGACTGAGTAAATTGCTTCATGAATGGACGGAGTTATAGCTGTCTTCATCAGAGACAAAATGTCAGTGCAGAAAACACAGTTGTTGTACTGGATAATGCTTTAATTAAAAATCTAAACAGATATTTGAAGCTCTGCTTTGGATAGAATTTAATCCACTGAAGAAGTATTTAGCAAAATGCTTGTGCACGATGTTCCTTCCAGAGCGGCCTTCTTTTCAAATGATGTTAGCAGCTTTGTCCAATAACTCCAAGACCTCTAAGAGTTTTAAATACTAGTAATAGCACCTTTAAATATTTTTTTTAAATATCTGTGACTTCAGGAGTTTAGCAACCAATTTCTGAAGTAGCCATAATGGATTGAGCTAAAGTCATCTTTTCTATGAGCTATAAATGTATGAACTAAAATCTCAGGACTGGACAGAGAGAAACAGTCATACTCTGGCTTCGTCTTTATCTTCTTCACATGTTGGTTTGTGAAACTTATGTTGAAATCCACGCTTACTTTTTAAACAGATCTGAAGGGTTCATTTCTAGCACTTTTTTTTTTGCACCTAAAACCCTTATCACAAAACGCAACAATTACCGTACATGCAACTGTGTGTTTTCCTGATATTGTTCAGCCCATTTTGTGTGAGTCGTGAATGCAAAAGACCATCATAGAGCCGATGAAGACAGAATGTCAAGTTTTCATGTCAGGATATGGTTTCAAAGCACAGGACGAGAATAGAACAGATCAATGAGAAGCCTCCATCGAACACACAGGAGGAGGGAGATGGAAAGAGACTGTAGGTATGTCGAATAGGTGCTCAAGATGGCATTCTGAGCTGGAAATTGAGTTTCTGCCAACGACTACACTCACCCACTTACATCAGTCACAAAACGGGTTCAATCGTCGAAAGCAATTGTCGGCAACAGCCTCTGTTTTGCTCACAATCTGGGGAAAAAAGATGGCACGCTACACACCAACCTGCTTTCAATGAAGCAGACGCACGTCGACCGAGATGGTAGATGAATCTGTTTTCTGATGAATTATGCATTGTTCCACTTCTGTGTGTGCACCGCCAACACGTTCAGATTCAGTCTAGAACTTCTTTGTCCACCGTGAATTAGCAGCCACCCTTATAATCTCCTTTCATCTCGTCCACAGACAGCTCGTACAGCAGAAGCCTGCCTTTAGCATGCAAATGAGTCAAGAGTGAAAGAAAAGCAATGACACATTCCAGAAATTAATAGTACTACTATTAATCCAGCCTTATTCTTTATGCAATCAGAGTTTAATGTGGCAATACAAAAAATAAAATTGCAGAGCTTTGCAAATTAAATGGAGGGACATGTAAATCATAGTAACTAATTTTAATTAAATGTAAATATAATTAGGAAAAAACACCCTAAAAAGCCTTGCAGCTAATTGGGTTTGTGGCAACTGGTCAGTAAGAGAAAAAATACCTAAAGCAACTATGCTTTTTTATAAGGTCAAATCTTTCTGAAAAAAGAATATTTATTTATTCACCTCAAGCAGTCATCACATCAGCTTAACCAGCATACTTAAATCATAGTGCAGCATGGAAGAAGAGTGAAAAAAAAGAAAAAAGATTTGAATCAATGTTTGTTGTTTTCCAGTTTATGTTGTGGGTTTTGCGTGTCATTTTTGTTATTCGATTTTCATATTCATGCAGAACTCTTTCTTTATGTCCCTAAATATTTTATCATCTTTATTTTTATGCTGTGAAAAAAGCTAAGCTTAAGGCATTAAACTCAAATATGGCAAAAACAAAATTTTTCGGTGTGGAGGTTGCATTCAGTGAAGAAAATCTTAATTTTTTTTTTTTTTTTCAAAAGGAGTTTAAAATTAAATCAGAAGCCATGTTAAAACCGTACCCAGCTGTTTAAAAAGGAAACTATAAGTAAGATACATCTATTCATTAAGGTTGCAAAACTGCAAGATTTATGTGTTTAAAAAATGTATGAGGGTAGATCAATTCAGGACGCTGTATCTGAACGTTGCAGAATTATATGAGCAAAGAAAATACATTTTAATGATGAATGTGACTAAAACTGTTATAAAGATGTTGCTATTTTATGTCATTTTAATTCCATGAATGCTCCTAGGATGGAGTTATATGTGTAGTTGTCTCTGATGCAATTAAAGTTTCAGCTAAACTTTTGATCATCATTAACAGTGGCATTAGGTTGTATGCATGCAAAATCTATGTTCCAGAGAATGCACATGGAAAATACTATCTTAGTAATGCTACTTGTGCTAACTGTGCTAATCACAAATATAAGAAGTTCTAGCCCATCATGGCCTCTTTCATAACAGAGCACTTCAAAAAATAACCTTCACAGTTATGTCAAATACAGCCCATGCTGTGTGTTCTCCAGCATGAATCCCGTGCTGTTTAAAAAACATTTTTATTTTTGTAACCCACAGCCATCTACACACAAACAAAATAGTAAACAAATTACTGTGCCTGGAAAGGGCAATGACACCCTGAGGATTTCTGTTTTGCAGCTCAGAACCCAGATCAGAGTATAGTGTGGGAAGGGACGTGTAGGATGCAGAGAAAACATCCTAAATTACCTGCCCTCCAAGTTCAGCCCACAACTGCACTGCTGTCAGACTCGACTGACGTCTGATTGAAGGCGCAGACAGGACCAAGAGAAACAGAGACCCAATTAGCACGATAGCTAAGCAACTGACCTCTGATGACAACCAATAAATGTCTGTTGGATCTCAGCAATCAACCCACTGTGTGTCAATCATTGGATTTAGGTGGTGGAAAATAACATGGTTCCAGTTTATTTCTATCCTGTTACCACACTGTAGACATTGCCTCAAAGAAACTTGGAAATAAAATAAAGAAATCCACATTAAAAGGACCCGCGCTATTTTTTACTTTTATAGAAACGCATTTGAGCCGTTTCTCTTCACAAGGCATTGAGTTGTTTCAGCAATGATTCATTTAAATCCTTTAGAGTGCTTTGTTAACATTTAGACATCTTCTTTTTAAACAAATTGCACATTGTAGTGCAGAGTGGTGGCCCCTGACTAAAGCATGCAAACACTGAGATCATATCAAGGCATACTCAACACTATCAAATAAATTTATAAAAATAAACGAAAAATTAATTTTAATTTCTTTACTACTGCACATTACACCAAAATTATAAAATACAAATCAAAACTTGACTTAAAATATATGATCCAGAGATAAGCCAATATTTTACTAATAAAGCAGTTAATTTTATTGGCTTCTACTACCAGTATCTTTACAATTTTGATCATCGTGATCTTTTGTAATCTCTCTGCAAAAGTATTTGCTAAAGGATGCAAATGAGAAAATGTAAAGGGGTAGATTATGTTAAATTATTTTTTTCTGAGCTTTACATCATGTCATAATGTCCCTCAACAAAAACATACATGAAGTGTTGCTTTTGATTTTTTTCATGCACGTTTCCTTTAATCCTTTAGTCTCTCATGGCAGTCATTTGCTCTAGCAAAGCGCCGCCCATTTTTCCAAAACTCCACCTTGGAGTTTCAGTCTCCAGATGATTTCCTCCTTCTTTCAGTAGAACTTTTTATACTGAACAAGACTAGATGCAAGAAAATGAATCAAAAGTGAAAAAAAAATTTAAAAAGTAGGAGATTAAGGTTGTGTCATTTCATTGCAGCCTTGTCATTTTTTTCTAGCGGAATACAGGAAATATGTATCAGCTTACTTAGGGTGCATAGACTTTTAACACAACTGTATTTAATATCCGTTCACTGTCAACATATATTTTTGGAGTATGAGGGATTGCACCGTATTACTGATGATTTAATCTGCTTGGCTTCCTTGGACACATAACCTTTTACCAGTTGGCTCTGTAACTTTAATTTGACTGCATTGCATTAAAACTAGGATCATAGAAAAGTATGTTATTAAATTTATGCTCAAAACATGACTGAATTATAGTAATTATTTAGATTTAGATTCATTATATAAGTAGGAATACCACTTGAATCTGTTTGTTTTCGTAGACAATCTTGAGATTACATTTGAATTGCCACAGTACAACAACAACAACAAAAAAAACTAAACTGAACACAATCAATATTTCAAATCAGATGAATGGAAAACACAATGTTAAAACAGTAAAGTATTTACAACAGGACAGTCAAAATTAATGAGACAATGCAGCAATAAGAAAGCGTACAAAGCCAATGTTGCAAACTGACACTCTGAACCTTGTGTAGGCATGTTGCCAAGAACAGCATTGTGGACCCCTACCAGGCATGTCTGCACATAATAATTGGTAATGGCAGCCACATGCATGTCCTCTGTCTATGTGGGTGGCATGTTTGTCAATGTCTCAGACACCTAAATAGAAAGGCAGCTTTGGTCACCACTGCCAATTATGATTCTGACAAATACTAACAAATCCTCCAAAACTTCTCTTCTTTAGGCTAGTATCCCCACCTTTCAACAAGATTAATCTACACAGTGAGACCTTGTTCAAGGGGAAACACACAGAGTTACAGTCTAGTTACGAGACAATTTGCACAGCTACAAAGCATAAAACTGACAGGCTTTCTGTTGTTGCTTTTTAGATTTTAGATTCTGGGGGAAGGGCAGCAGCTGTTAGTTGGGTCCAGCTGTCGATGGCGGCAGACAGAACCAGGAGGGGAGGAGATGATTTTGAACAAACCTGTGCAAACACAGTCCCAAAGGAGTTCCTCCATAAACTCAGATAACTTTTTATGCTTCCCTTTACCCTTAAATATGATTTATACTGGCAATTGTGGGAAAAGATTAAATCTGCTAAATGGTACAGTGAGCATAAACCACAAAGGAGCTAGCTGAATTTAATACAACAAGAAAAGGTTTGCAGGGTTTGTAAATAACTGTGCTGATAATTAAAATATATATATTTCTTTTTTTCTCAGAGACTTTCTGCCTCCTCAACTAGCCCTTACCTATCTCCAAGTATATATATATATATGAAGTTAAATGACAGGAAAATATGAAAAGAGAAAAACATGCATTAGTAACCTGAATAACAAGAACCTTGAAAATGTTATGAAATAAAGCAAATAGATCAATAGAATATGTAATCTGTACATGCAAGGCTTTCCGTCTTGATTTTAGATGTGATTAAATCCAAATTTTTGATTAATCTGTATCGATTTTTCTTCTTTGGTGCCATTTTTTTTATCCATATTAATGGAAGGCTGAGTTGAAGGAAAAACTTTGTGGGAAACCCTGACAAAGGCAACATCCTTCATAGGGTTTTGAATAAGGACAGTATTGAAAGTTTTGCTTGCAAATGATTTACTGTTTGTGTTCATATCTTTCTGTATTAAATATAACTAATAACTAATTTTCAAAGAATCTGAATTTTGGGGTTATATTAACCGTAAGCCGTAATCACCAAGATTAGTGCTTAAAAATGACCTCTATGGATTTTTAAAGTAGGGTCCAGTCAGCTCACGATACAGATTTCTCTTTATTATTCCTCAAATCCAACATAACCGCCCATTTCTGGTTGAGCATCCAGTGTGCTCACTATGGAGAAATAATTAAACTTTTCTCTACAAATTCTCTAAAAAGCCCCTCATTTTAGAGGGGCTTTTTAGAGAAAAGCCCCTCTAAAGGGGCTGTATAGAGTAACATGTATTGAGTAACACTGTGTGTGCTATATGCTCTGATTTGAACTCAAGCTGTGAACCAGGAGCCAAACACAAACACGAAAATCTTCACAGAATATAAAAAATATTTATATAAAAAGAAGCTACCAATGTTTCCCCAGCTGCATTCATCCAGACCGAATGATCCCAGAGATATTCAATGTGTCCAGCTTCAAAGCCGCCAGCCTAACATGCCTTAATGAGCTGCATGACAATTAGAGCTGGCTTGTAGCTATACACATACAAGTCAGTAAACACTGAGGCTTCACTCTCCAACCAGCAGCACAGGCAACAAGGTAGTTGCAGTTGTTTGTTTGTCTGTCTTTGGGCTAAACATGATACACTACTCTTGCCAACAAGCCACTTCAAGGGCAGGTTGCGGTTACCCTGTGAATTTATAGTATTCTCCCTGGACCATGTTTGCCCCACATTATGCTGCCCATGGAGAATACATTTATCCTTAATAAGCTTCCCACTTCAAATAATAAAATTGTTAACTGGGAACTGTGACCGAAGCCATTATCAAGCAGACCGGGAACTACGTCCAGGTATGTAGGAACAAAACCCTACTTAGTCTGTGTTTTAGATTTTAATATCTAAATCAAACCTTTGCTCGGTGACTGAATCTGTTTTCTCAAAATTATACATCAGCACTGTGCTGACTGTATTTTGGTCTGCATAAAAATGTGTGTCCTTTGGAATTTGTTGAATATCATAACATTGAAATGATCTGAATAAATGTGAGCCTAGAGAGGCACCGACAATTGTCCTATGATCTAACTCAGCTAATTTTCAACTAAAATACCTTTTCTTTTCAACTCGGTGAATGCACAACACTTCAATAACTGTCTTCAGTGTGGAAGGTTTCACTGAGTGAAGAAGAGGAAATGTTGGTTCTTTTTAGTGTGAAAGAGGTTTGTTTAGCTATTTCAAAGGAAAATGTATTTTCAATCACATGTTGACAAATGTGAAATGTCAAATAAGCTGCAAGAGAGAGCATGATTTTCAGAAGATAACAGGAAGGCTGAAATGAATAAAAGGAGGTTTCTTTTTAATTGCCAACCTTTGGTTTCAATGTGATGCAAATATTAGCAGCCTTCTACATTTTCTAGAACATTCATAAAGACTGCTGTTTTAGTAATGATTGTCACATATTTATTCTATGAATAAATATAGAATGATACAATACGATAAAGAATTTGTCAAATTATTACTATGTGCAGAGAGCTCCTAAAATTTGGTTTATTTTGTTTGAAAATTCTTCAATTCTGCGCCGAAAATCACCATTTTATTCCTTAAACATCTGAGATACTTGGGGAAAACAAACTTGTCTCATCTTCTCTTAAAGATGAGACAAGTTTCCAGCCCGACCACAAGGGGAGCTTAAAAATCAAAGAAACAAGGTTAAACCAAAGAGAGAGCTTCTTCCTCGCAGCTCAAACAGGATTTATCGTGCCACCTAAATTGTTTTTGTCACAAATGCCTGTCAAAGTTGGCGTTTGTGGGTTTCAGTGTGTCGGATTTAACACAGCTCCCTTTGAGTAGCCATAGGCTGCAGCTCACCCGCCCACACACCCCATTGGGGAACAACTGTCTCCTTCATATTCCCTTCAGCAGCTTTGACAACACAGATCTTTCTCATCAGCAACGTTCCCTGAAGCACTGAGCAGAAATTTACAGCCTGCAGCATCTGGTTGGCCCATGCATGACTGATACTATTAAAGGAAATACATAAATGCAACTGCTTGGCTGTAACAATAACCAGAGGCTTAAAGACGAAACTTCGACTTCTCTGGGAGAAAAACCATCCAGGAAAACACCAGAATGTGTGTCAAATCTGATGCAAACTTACAACAGTCAAAGCCAATATTTTACCGCCCTGGAGACAATGTAATATTTCTGTTTCTCTGCACCATTGACCAGCACAGGAGCCACTACTCCAGGTCATCACAAATTGACAGATCTGCACTGCAAGCAAAAGGGCCAAGGGAGCCAATTCTCAGGCCAGAGAGTTTTATAAGTCACAAGATTTGTATGTCTGAACAGATGTCAAAAAGCATGAATTATCTGACCAAAACAAATAAAATAAAAAAAAATCATAGTTTCCCAGAATATCTTAACTGCAGTGAGTACTAAAATAAAACGACTTTAAACCCAATTAACACTGGATACAAAGAAATTCTATGCACCCAATCTAAAAATGTGAGCAATGCAGACCTTTGCAGTGTTTTTATGGCACGGGTATAATTTATGCCACCTCCTAAACAGCGGTCGCACACTGCGTCTCCTTTGTGCAGCTCCGGCTTTAACGGCCAGGGTAATCTCAGAGGAAGAAAAGAGCCAGTGTCATGTGGTCAGAAGGCATTTTAGCCAGACAAAAAAAAATTGCGTCAGCACTTTCTGCTGCGCAACGAGAGGCCAGCATTCGGAGCCCCTGGCCTGCTTCTCAGAGGAGAGTCGGGGTTTAATGGGGCTACTCTCCCACTCCATTTGCCAGCTTGCATCTTACGGGCCGCAGATGTGTGCACGTGGGGAAGTGAGCGTGTCACCCTGCATACCTCTCTGCAGCCTGGGAGCCGCACTCCTTGTAACAGCTGACAGAGGCTGTTCGTCTCCTGACGCTGTGTTTACAAACCAAATGTATTACAGACATGAGTGCCAAGAGGACACAAGGTTAAACATTTGAAGCAACTAATATGGTCAGAAAATTCAGATATCTTCTGAAAGTGACTCAATCACTTTCAGAAGACATAAGAGAGAGAGAGAAACATTTACAGAACTTTCTTTAATTGGCAAGTGTTGCTTTGAGGGCCATATAATCCTAACCAAAAAGATGCATGCAATTGTCTGAATGAATGTGTAAAATACATTTAGAGAGGTCAGACAGAATTCACTCCCTCAAAGATTTTTTGCCACACATTATTGCTTTAAGATAAACAAAAATCAATGACCTCATTAAATACAAAGTACATGCGATAATTTAAATTACAGAGGTTAAAACTATACAAACCAATCTACGGAGTGAGGTAGGGTTTGTTTTTAGAACACTGTAGCTCTCCGAGTCACAATCAAGTTGAATCCTAATATGCCTCACTCCAACATTTCGTTAAAAGATTTGCCAGTAAAATGTTGTGGTCAAACTGTGATGGTCTGGAGCTGCTTTGCTGCTTTTGTCTACCAGGAAAGCATAAAGGAGAAAACCTTGACACCTGTTTGTGATTTTAAACTCACATTTGCTTGTGTTGTGCATTAGAAAAAAGGATCTAAACCAATATAATCAATAAATAGGAAATCAATAAAAGGCCTGTCTTGATCTGAAACCCAAAGTGGATCTCTCCCATTGACTTGAATTCCTCCAGTAGAATTTTTACCGGGTAAGTCAGTGAAGAGAAGGAGAAGTTGTGAACGATGATTTTCGGAGTTGTTTTAGAATTGTAGTCTGCCTGCAGTTTTAGCAATGGAAGCAGAGGAAATAATCAATCTGTGCTGGCCGCACTTCTGAATATTGAGTTAACATGAACAGCCTCGTTCAGATCGGCCCTTTTCTCTTTGCAGTAGAGACAATGCATGTAGTAGTGTAGGGTTAGAAGGTAGCATTAGAGCAGCAGCATTTCCTAAATGTCCTCATTTTATTAGCTTAGTGAAAATGTAATGTCTCTGAAAACTTTAGAAGACTTTGTTCCAACGTTGGATCAATTTCAGATCCAAACAACCATTTCATGGCTGGCTAGACAAGGAGTGATTGAAACGGCCCCTAGCTGACGCATTTATCAGCAGTCGGCCAGATTCTGAGGAACACCATTGATTGGCTGACAGCTACATGAGGAGATGACATCACCTCCATCAAAATACAGTGAAATCCCCCCAAAAACTGGAACTAGGCCTCAGTGATTAGGTTATTCCTAGTTTTAAATATTCTCTATATGAACATTAAAAAAATAAATACATAAATAAATAAGTCACTCAAAAATTTTCTAATCTAGATTTTTGTTTCAGTTTTAAAATCTACATTATTAGTAATTAGGTGCAGTATACTCAATGTGATGTTATTTTTACAGCAGCAGATACAATTTTTGCTTTTCTGTTTTAAACACATTTGCTTATTTCATGGTACACATTGTTGCTCTAAATTTTTATGTAAATACAGTGCAACTTCTATTTTTACTCAATATCATACAGTGAAAAGCTCAGAAAATAATGGTCCATGCCTGATACTAAGAAATTGGTTTCTAAAAATAAAAAATGTTCCATTCAAAAGACAGTTTGCTGAATCACATAAAACAGCTAGGTAGCTGATATGTTTTCTAGCACCCTACAGAAAATTTTATCTCCAAGAAACCTGAGAGAGGACTCACCTTGAGTAGACAATAAATCCAGCTTTGGGAGCAGCAAAGCACTACATTTCACCGGGCTAAGCCAAAGTCACAATCCTGCAGAGACAGTCCAAGGTTCTCTACAAAGGAAAAAATATGAAACAAAAATTTAAGCTGAGGTGAAATTGACCAAAAAGCAAGAAAAAAAAAAAGGCTGACATTCAGATCTCTGGAGTCTATAGAGTAGGAGCTTGTTGTTGATGGTTTCTCCAAGAGAGACAACAAAAGGGGGCTGGCGATGCAAAAAAAAAAAAAATATGTGGGTCAACAAGGAGTTCTTGTCACAGCACAGACTGGGACAGTTGTTTTATTCTTCAGTGGGAGGATCTGAAATGAAGTGCTGCTTTCAGAGTTGTGATGTCAAGCTTCCAAGCCTTCTGACTAAATGTATCATTATGTCATTAGAAGGCCAGTTATGGGCAGGAAAGAACAGGGCTCAAATATCTGTGTGGGAGATGAAAGCAGTCATGTGATAAAAGCTAAATGAGCTTAAAGTGTAGAGATGTAAAGCTGGAATAATGCATGGTTGATTTTTCTTCCTCCTTAAAAAGCGTATAGTAATAATAATTTTAAAAAATGTCAATATTAAAACAAAATCACAACCTTTCTGTGACTTGTACTCTAGTATCAAGTTTGCTGCCTGAAAATGCAACTTTTACATCACAGTTCTTTATCATAACATGTTATGCATTACAGCGTAGGTACTTATTTACAATCGTGATACGGTGTCCAATGACCCGCGCAAATGTTTTATCGTGGGAAAGTCATTAGGTCTAGAAGAAGATTGTGAGAAGAATGGTGCAGCAGTTCTTAAAAAATTATAATAAAATTCCAGTGTAATGTAACTTAATTTGTTCATGCTTCAGAAGGCAAGGCGTTTCAAGTCTCAATTATCCCTTTGCTTAATCCTCAGGTGTTACTTTAGCTACAATCATAGGCATAAAATTGGGATTATGAAAACAGAAAGTCACTTATGCACAATGTTATTTATAGAAAAGAGAAACTGCATCAATCAAGTTTCCTCCAGGGATTCTCTGAATATTTTCTCCATTTCCTAATTATAGCTGGTACATTGTACTCCTTAAGGAAGACTTTGCAGGACTCCATCTAGGTTACACACCACGCAGCAAACACCCTGGTTAAGTTAGCTCACCCACTGGGAGTCGAAATAAAACTACAGAAACAATGAGAAAATTATAGCTTCATCAATCTCAGGAAGCTTTTCAGAAAATGCCGTTCAGAAATTTGTAACATCCCATATGTTTGGTCCTAACTACCACGACGTTTAAATGAAATTTAAATAAGACGAAACGTTCAAAGTTAAAGAAAAATTACTTTGAGAGTCACTCCTCTTGCCAGTTGAACTTAGTGGGTTCACATTGAACAAACAACTTTCCTATCAAACAAATGATAATTAGAGGAGAATAAGGAGCACATCCCCTCGCAGGGATATTTGTCCTGTTGGCTACAATTCATCTTTCTTAGCTGAAAAAGTCTGGCACACATCACAAAAATAACACCCACAGAAATCTGAGTCCATAAAACTACGATTTTAATAATCTGTCATGATTCTCATGTGTCCACTGGCTGTAGACGTTAAATGAAAAGGCAGGAATTAGGATTTTTTTTTTAAATCATGTGTCCAACACTAAGTCCTCCCACTTCAGTGTTAATGAGTCATTTAAGCTCTGCTACTCATCTCCCTCTGGAGGATCAGGAGTGTTTACGTTTTCATGCATTACAAATGCCTTTTTGTAAAGCTAAAGCTTCACACCAGGAGGAACTAGCTGCTCTATTCAACGTGGCAAACAGACACTCAGAACATATGGTTCTTTTCTCCTGACCGTGGTTTATATATGCCAGAGGTCTGGAAATTCAGGGCATGGAGAGACAAATACATACAGTACACAAAAGAGGAAGGTACACACAAGAGAATAACATGTAACATACATTAAAATGATGAGAAACAAAAGTGCAGGCTTTTTAGTCCTAATACCAATTAAGTGAATACTTTTAATCCAACTGCTTAGATACATTTTCCATATCGTATGACTTATCTTTTCCAAAAGGAAAATAAATATAAAACAAAGAGTCAATATTTTTTTAACCCATTTAATCCTACAGAGAATTTTACCCGGATTTTATGTGATGAATCACACACAAAGTTATACAAAGTGTGGAATGGAACCAAAATAAAATTAAATGGATGGATTTTACTAACTAGGTGATTTTTAAAGGAACGTTTATCTGTATTAGAATAAGGGAGTTTGAGTACATAGGCAAACCACACTTTGCCTATTCTTAAAGAAATATTTTTTTTAAATGTGGTGTACATCTGTACTCAGCAGTTTTATTCTGGTACCCCTAAATAAATGGTTCAGCTTCCAGCAGGATAGTGACCATAAACATACAGCCAGATCTACAAAGGAATGGTTTAGGCCAAAAGATGTACACGTGTTAGAATGGCCAAGTCAAATAGGAAACCTAAATCCAATTAAGAATCAAAGTTAAAAACAGATGTCCATAGACAGTCTCCATAACAACTAATTGAGTTTTTTTTTTGCAAACATAAGGGGCAAAAATGTAAAAGATTTTAAAATGCTTTTGGGATTATGGTTGGCTGTAAAGACAAATCAACCTCCAACATGAAGTCCCTGCAGCATCTCTTAACAGGCCAAAAAATTTAATGTAAAATGAACTTCAAACATCCACAGCAAACATCCTCAATGGTGACATCAAACACGCAGAACTATTACTGCCAACAAGCTCATTCTTATGTTTTTCACATGGGAGAGAAGGGCAGTAAATTACCCCTGAGTTCAAAATGTCTCCTGAATAATACACGAGGCACTGTGTTTTATAGCTTCAGACTGTGTTTAAGAATCGATTAACTTGTCTTATTAAGAAGATCAATTGAGCCAAACTTTGCTTTTGATCCCTTTGGATTATGAGCATCAAATGCTTTAACTCTTGATTGAATGAAAGGATAGTTCAAGGATGAATCTCATTACGAAGCGTACTCCGACCAACTGATTTGGAGCAAACCATGGGCACTAATTGAAAGTCAACACACATGAACAGACAAGTAAGATTTTACTGAAGTCCAATATGGTGTTAAATGGTATTAAGTTAATCCTACTTTTCTTCAAATGCTGCACTGTATGAATGACTTCCGAAAACAGAAAAAAAAAAAAAAAAGGTTGTGTGACTCTCACACTTAATCGTTCTCCCGCATTACAGTCGGGAAAACATTGCCCTTGTGATACATATACCAAAGAAAGTGGCACAACGCAGACAAGGCAAATTTATTTGTAGAGCACACAGATATTCTCAAGGCTGGGGAGATAGTTTTCTGCTTACTTTTAAAATAAACCCGAGTCATTTAAAATTTGAAGTCTTTAAAATGACAAGAGAGATGGGTGGGAATCTGGTTTCAAAGTATGCCGCAGTTGTAAAAAGCCACACCCACTCAACCACTAAAGCCTTCTGCCATACTGTTCTTGCAGTTTGTATCCCCCGGTAATGCTGCGGCACGGTTGTGCTGACGGAGTCAGATGGATAACAAAACTTAGCTACAAACGCCCTGTCGCAGCCACATACACTTTAAAATTAATTGCATTTCAGCAATTTGGGTTCTTTTTACAAGAAGAAGCAAACAAACAAGAAGCAATTTGTCTGTTGTGGGTAAAGTGAAGGATTTAATCATCTTCAGTTTAAAATCTAAAATCTTTGGTTGATCAAAACTTAACTGGATAATTGTTCCCAGACTACTCATTAAAGCACAGCTGGAGGTTTAAGAAACCTTTATTTTATTGCGAAACACCAAAAAGTGTATTTTGTGAGCATTACTAGCACTTTAGAACTAGACAGTTAGAAAAACAACAGCATTTGGTCCAGTCAAAGTAGGACTGAAACATTCTACATTGATCACAGATTCTATAAAATATATTTTGCCATTTATTTTGTGATGTTTAAGACCTTTATTCTATTCTTTCTGAAAACAAAAAGTGGGGTAGTTTCTTACTTTAGTTGGACTAGTTTCCCAAACATCTTCCTAAAAGAAAATGGTATCTCCTGTGATGACCCCAATACCTTGAATACTCTGTAATGTTTATACTAAGTACTGAATCTAATTGGAGTTTTTCGTAGCTTAGATATTTGAAAAGACATTAAAAAATAAATCTGTACTCAAAAAACTTATATAGCTATGACA